>CM041780.1:53066774-53099531 GCA_023374045.1 Limonium bicolor
ATCTAGTTGCTGCAAACATTCATCAAAGTTAGGGCCATATTTTAATACCCCGGACTTAAAAATGGTGATGTAAGTATCCTAATATGATTATTAAAGGCCTAATGGTTCCTAGAGAGTATTGGTAAAGAGAATGAAACCAAAAGAAAAGAGAAAATGCGTAAAACACGAAAAACGCTAAAACGCGCATTAAATGAGTATAGGAGGTAGATGACCTCGGTCAGGGTCCGATATGGATTTATAAGGCTTAATTACGCCTAATTAGTGTGTGGAAATAATTCCCGAAGAAAACGGATCCAAATAATGGATTAAAACGCTAACTGAGCCTTAAAGCACGTTTTTCGAGAAAACCAAAAAACGTGACGTTAAGTGGTCAAACAGGCCTGTAAAATTATGGTTGATTATATAACTATAATTAAGTATTAATGGAAGCTTAAGAACCATTAAAAATAAGGAAACGAGAAAAATCCAAAAAACGGGCCCGGTTAGTGAATAGTGCCGAACCGGGTAAATTAACGAGCGTTTTCTGTAAAAGATGAAAAACACTCCAGTTTAAGTAAGTATGTGGGGGCCGGTTTTTAATGGGTTAATCAGCCTCCCACTCACTCTCTCACCTAGCTAGGAAAGAAGAAAGAAAAAGTCAAAAAGCAAAAAGGTATTAAAGTACCTTTCTTTTTCTCTTTCCTCCCATTTTCCCTCTTCTCTCTCCTTCCCTTTCCTTCTTCCACCATAAGCTCCCTCCTCCTTCCCCTACCTCTGGCGATTTTGATATGAAACAAGAGCTCCCATGGCAACTCCATTTCCACCTCATGCCCAAGCTTCATTTAAGCTCCAAATGCAAAATAAATTATATATTTGAACTCCTCACATCAAGCCCTATCATCCTCTCTTTTCAAAATTACAAATGGAGGATTTTGATCTTCATGGGTTTTGGGCATTTGAAGAGTAAACCACATCTTCTTGAAGCTTGGAGTCTCCTTATTGGTTTAAAGTAAGAAAAACAACAAAATTTCATCCTTTCCTTCATTCCTTGGTGGCCGGTTTTTGACTCCCCAATTTCCCTTGTTTTTACTTCCTTGAATGAGCCATATTCAAGCTTCAAAAGCTCATGGGGAGTCATCCTTTGATTCATGACCAAAAGGCCATCCTAAAGTTTCAAGGTAAATCTCCATTTTGTGCTCTAAGCACTTTCCTTGCCTCCTAGCTTAATCAATAAGCATAGGTGTATTGATTAGTGTCTAATTCCCCATTTGGGTATTGACTTGGAGGTTGACAAGTGTGTTGACCAACTTGACCGAAAATCAAGAGAGGAGAAGGAAGAGGAGCAAAGGAGAAATATGTAAAAATTTAAGGTAAGAAACTTACCTTAGTGTTTATCCTATATGTTTTAGGATTTGGGAAGGGTTAAATTAAATAATGAACCCAAGAAATGTGTTTGGTGAGAATGAGAGAGAATTTGTGGACTTGTTAATTGAGTTGTGAATTAAGAGCTATGCATTGTATGATTTATGCATTATGTTGCATTTTGGAGGATTTGATGAGTTTTGATTGAACTTGTGTGCTGGTAGGATCCACTAGGGATGTGGCTAGTTTTTAATTGGATTTAGGTGAAGAAATGAGCTTTGGGCAAAGTTAGAAAAGTAGTCGGGTTATGGCGAAATTTCGGTTGAAACCGAAGGATTTTGAGAAATGTGATAAGTGGAGAATGACCTAGGTTTAGCTGGGTGTTGTTAGAGCTTGACTTGGGTAAATGATCACCCTAGAATAAGAGAGGAAGATTGTGGAGAGAGAATGCAAAATCTGTAGCATGATGTGTGAGAAAGTCTTGGAATGGCTTGAGATGAGCAAGAGTGTTAAACTTGTGAAACAAGGAGTGAACTTGGGTTTTGAGAAGTGAATTGTCTTGGAGAATTTGGAATGGTCAATAAGTGTTTTGGTAAGGTTGGTAGGAGGTAAAAACTACCAAGAGGAAGTTAGAAAATGCATTAGTGTGCAAAAATGCAAATGAGAATGGAAATTTGTGAATTTGAGTAAGAATTTGAGTGAGGATTAAACCCATGACTTGAAGAGGTTTAGAGAATGTTTTAAGGTGTTTAAACATGTAGGAAACTTGTGGAAAGATTAGGGAATGATTAGGGTGGATTAGGAATGGATTTGGGGCTGAAAATCGAAGTTTTAGCAGCTTTTTAGTAGGGTCTGGGACTTAGGGGTCGGACCAAGTCTCGGACCAAGCATAAAAACTCCCCGAGAGTTGATGTAGCAGGTGGTCCGGGACCCTAGTCCAGGACCAGGACCCGGACCTAGGCAGAAAAGTGGCCGAGAGTGAGTTTTACAACTGGTCCAGGACTTTGGGTTCGGACCAAGTCCAGGACCACCCCCAGAATTGTCCCGTGAGTGTTTTAAAGGGCTTATATGATGAGGGTTTTAATTTTAATGATGTTAGATGATGTTTAGGTCTTGTTTGGTGACATGTAAAGGCCCTAAGAAGTGTAAACAAGTGCTAGAAGTGAGTGTGAAGTAAGAACTCAAATTGACAAGAGTAAAACCGAGATAACGGGATAACGGGGTAAATACGGGAGTAGTATTTATTTATGTACCGTATGAGCTTGGTATTGATAATAGTGTTTGAAACATTACCAGAGAACCGTGTGTGAACCGAGCAATGTGAGGACACGGTAAAAGTGAAACCAAGGTGTAAGGTATGATTTTCTCATGCCCCGTATGCTAACCGTGTTACGTTGATTTGTGTGGTTGTGTGCCAGCTTAATCAAGACTAAAGCATGAAAATGATCCATTGCTTGATTATGTATGCCTTGTTGCATATTGTATGAACTAACATACTTGAATGCCGGTGAGGTATAACTTAGTGTATAGACCAACTCATAGCTGAGTAACGTTTGGCTAGAAACTCGTAGAACGGGTCATTTCGTAAAATAACGGAAACGTGCAAACACACAAGCTATCGATTATAGAATAACGATAACACAAACATCTGTGATAAGTGTCCAAATGAGCATGATTTATAGGTGTATTTCATATATAATATTAGCACTTTTCTTGCTCATTTCTCCACTTTGGTTAGTTTTCCTCTAGTTTATGTTTTATTGTTATCTCACAAATTTATTGTTATAACATGAGGAAAACCAAGCTGGGAGTAAAGTAGACGAAGAGACGAATGCATAGGCGCAAACGGCTCGAAAAACGGAGTCCAAACGAAGAATCTGGAGCTGGTCAAAGTTCGTAGAAGAAAATAAATTCAGTTTGTGACCACACAAGTGACCGCATGGACTTGGGCGGACAGGGAGGCGGTTCCCACTTGCGTCCGCGTAGCCGGAGGCGGACAGGGAGGCGGTTCCACTTGCATCCGCGTAGCCAGAGGCGGACGCCAACGCGGACAAGGCTACGTCCGCATAGCCACAGGCGGACGCCAACGAGGACACAGGGCGGACACGACTAAATTCAGACGCGAACAGTTTTCTTCTTCGTGACTGTCTGCAACTTCATTCTGCCATATCCATCTACTCCGAGCGGCGCCTACCTTAATTCCCTCACGCGTCTGTCTCCAACTCTGTCCCCTGCAATTAATGAGCAATCAATGAGCAATCAATGAACAATCAATCTGCAAATCCTTTCACGCGTGATCCAGCTCTTTCTGCCGCCCCAATCAATTCCTTAAATTCCTCACGCGGTGTTCCCTTGTTTTCTTCCTATTCCTTTCCTCTATATAAACACACGTTCCTTCTGCTTTCATTGGTACATCCACCACCCAACATCATCGATCCACTACAGACTACCATCACACGTCCATCTCATTTCTCTTCTCCCGTCTTCTCCATTTTATTTACTTTTTCATTCCACCATATCCACCTCTAGTCCTACGTATACAAAATAGCAGAACGAATGCAGGAGTGACTACAGATGATTTCTACTACTCTTGTTCTTGTTTATCTATTTAATATGTTAGGCTAGAATATTTATACTCTGGGAATGGTTATTATGTTTTTGTATTAATTATGCATTATGTTTACTGGTTTTATTTAGATACAGTTTGTTGCGTTTTAAAGGGTCATCTCGCCTTTTTAATAAATGTCATGAGTTTATTAAATTGCTTTACTAAATCTATTTCTAATCTGATCGGTGACAAATAGATAGGTTAATTAAGCCGTAAATCTGGAGGAAACTTATTTCATCGTTTAAGTTAGTACTCAGATGCATAAATAATTTCTCATATTTAAACGTCCGTTTACACGCATTTGCTTGAGTTTTCATCGGACCTTGCATTTTCAGGTAAACGAGTTCTTATGAGTTTCATCGGACCTTAAGATAATAAGAGGAATTTTGCCAAACAATTATAATTAAACCAGTAGAATAGCATGAAAGAGCAGATTATATTAACCTGACCCAGAGTCCCATTTAATTTATCTATAACTTAGTTTATTTTATCTTTCCTTTTATATAATACAAGTCAATTAATCCCCCCCTTTTGTGACACGCTTAGGTACTATAATATGCACATTAGTCCTACGGTTCGATATCCGGTCGCTTACACTTTACTATACTATTACGACCTGGATTTGTTTGCAGCCCGACGTTTATTTTGAGTTTTAATTTCTTTTATTTTAAATTCTACAGCTCTAACCACTCAAATATACACGTCTGCAATATGAACTCACTAGAATGTGAAGAAGTTGTACGGGTTGAGTAAATACCCGATAACGGTTAGAAAACCAAGTTAAAACATTCCACGAAATAAATAAATGTGGAAAGGTAAATGAACCTCCATCTAGAGGATTGAAGATAGTTCAAAGATGTGAACTTGTGAGAAAGTAAAAGAGACCTAAGGGACCATTTAACTCCCTTAAGATACGGTCGACCTCCTATATGAGGAATCGACCCGGTATGAGGAAATAACCGAAAATAAAGGTATTCGAATTGTTGGGGCAACCCTTAAACCTAAGAATACCTGAATTTAAGAAATGTTCTCAAATTCTTACAAAACATCGAGAGTGATGCTTCTAGGCTAATATACATAATTATTTTTTAACTTCGAGAGAGGAGTGTATGGGAATGTGAGAAGTCCGAGAGTAGTCGGACCTATGTGAAAGAAGAAGGAACTAAGAGAGAGTTCCAGGAGCTAGTTGAACATTCCCACCATGCTAGATCTAGAGTAGGGTCATAACCGGGGAAGTAAGACTATGCTCGAGAGCCATGAGTTTTGGCTTAAGAATGTATTAAGAGAAAACAAGCGTGACGTAGGAGACCTGTAGTGTCTCGAGAAACTACGAGAGCTTGAGTATAAGTAACCTAAGAGAGTGGGTGAGATAATGAATAAGTGACCCAAGTGAGTGGGTGAGATAATTAATAAGTACCCAAGAGTGTGGGTGAGACATTGAACAAGTAACCAAGGCATAGTGAGGTAGAACCCTCAAGGCCTAAGAGTAAATTGATACAAACTAACAACCTTGTTATGTTAGTTAGGGATTGTACCCCATGATTGATTGTCAAATCCTTGTGTAGTGTACATATATAATGTATTACTATATGCATGTTGATTTAATTAAAATGAACTCCATGCTCTCTACAAAAGTAGTCGGCGTACCCCGGTTAGCACGCGGGGTATGCGAATTTCATATGCAGCCATGTGCTGAGCCCCTAGGGGCATCGTTTTTATTTTCAGGTACACCGAAGATGATTCCGTTCGAGAGTAGGACGGGGACGGTGGTTAGCATGGGTAGTTAGATTTTAATTACTTATGTATTTGAATGAAGTGTAAGACCGAAAGTGTTATCGGCATCCATATGTTGTATACTAGTATAATAGAGGACTGAATGGAGAATTGTATTGTACGAGACTCGGTTAGAAATGAATTAGTAATGTTTTGTATTGAGTACTCGTTTATTCTGGTCCATCAGACCGATGTTGTAGTTGAGATAGGCCTGGTTAGCCACGTGGGTGGCTAACGGCATTGTATCACCCTTTGTTGTAATAGAGTTCCACTGCGTGAGTAAGGGTAATTTGTGACAGTTTAAGAGGTAATGAGGAGTTAAACGGTTGGGGTGTTACACATATACACTGAAATCATCCATGAATACTTCAATACTTTTTTCTATAAAATCAGTGAAAATTGCCTACATGCAACGTTGGAAAGTAGCAGGTGCATTGTAAAGCCCAAAAGGCATCCGAGTATATGCAAAGGTACCGTAAGGGCAGGTGAAGGTAGTCTTCTCCTGGTCCTGAGGTGCAATTGGAATCTGAAAATACCCCGAATACCCGTCGAGGAAACAATAAAATTCTTGTCTTGCAAGCCTTTCCAACATTTGATCTATAAAGGGCAAAGGGAAGTGATCCTTTCGGGTGGCGGAATTTAACTTCCTATAATCAATGCACATACGCCATCCCGTGGTTTTTCTTTGGGGGATCAACTCCCTTTTTTTCATTTGGGACTGCTTCTATCCCACCCTTCTTGGGTACTACCTGGACAGGACTTACCCAAGGGCTATCAGAAATGGGGTATATGATACCAGCATTTAACAATTTGAGAACCTCATTTTTGACAACTTCTTTTAGGTTAGGATTCAACCTTCTTTGAGCTTGCCTTATTGGTTTATGGTTTTCCTCCATACAGATACGGTGGGTGCAAAAACTAGGATCAATACCTTTCAAATCTGCCAGACACCAACCTATGGCTCTCTTATGCTTTCCTAAGACTTCTAACAGTTTGACTTCTTACTCAGGAGAGAGAAGCGAGCAAATAATTACAGGAAGAGAGTTTGTACCTGATAGGAAGGCATATTTTAGATCAGAAGGAAGTTCCTTCAGTTTTACCTATGGTGGTCGCTCGATGGAGGGTACAGCTTTTTGAGGTGGGTATTCAAGCCTCTCCAATGGTGGTTGATAACTTTTCTTTTTGCCCAAGTTGAGATGCTCAACAATTGCATTGATCTCTTTCTGTGGCGATTTTTTGATAGACAATACCAGCACTTGCTCCAAGGCCTCCAACTCATGAGGTTCAACCAAGGAGATGGAGAAAGCCTCTTCATCATTTAGGAATTCGTCTGTGCCATCGTCTGTTAGTAGACCAACACAACACACGGTATGAGCAGAAACACTTTTTCTTACCATCTGTGCCATGTTAAATTCTATCTTCTTGTTCTCGAATCGGAAGGTGACCTTGCCATCATCAACGTCAATGACTGCTCTGGCAGTACTTAAGAATGGTCACCCTAGGATCAGTGGGACCTCAGTATCCTCACTAATATCTAAGACGACGAAATCGGCAGGGAAGATGAATTTGTCAACTCCTACCACCAAATTTTCTACCATTCTCATTGGTTTGATGGAAGATCTATCTGCCAATTGAAGGGAGAAGGAAACGGGCTTCAGTTGACTGCCGCGAATCCTTGTGAAGATGGAGTAAGGCATAATATTAATACTTGCCCCAAGGTCACATAGCCCATGGCCACAATCAACATTTCCAATACAGCAAGGCACTATTGGCAATCATGGGTCCTTCTGTTTGGGTGGCATTGCTCTTAACAGTGTTGCCGAGCACTCTTCTGTCAGTGCAACTGTCTCTAAATCTTCCATTTATCTCGTGTTGCTCATCAGTTCCTTAAGGAACTTATCATAGGTAGGCATCTGTTTTAAAGCATCTATCAAAGGAATGTCAATGGTTAAGCGTTGAAATATTCCTAAGAATTTCTTGAATTGCTCATCCATATGCTTTTTCTTCAGCCTATGTGGAAATGGTAATTTTTCTTTTGTTTGATTATTGAGAGAAGTGGAGACGGTAGAAGGAGATTTAGAAGTAGAGGGAAACGAGATAGGAGCTTGTGTCCTGTGAGGGCATAGAAGGAATTGTCTCCTCTACATCATCAGATGCCACTTGTTTTTCTTTTTCTTGATCCGTACCCACCTCCTTGTCACTTCTGAGAGTAACGGAGCTTGCATCTTGGCTTCCAAGGATAACTGATTTCGCCTGCTCTCTCGGGTTTAATTGAGTTTGGGAGGGAAATTGGCCATGAGGCCTAGGTTGGGTAAGGATTTGTTGCAGTTGAGAGTGCGGGGACTTTTGGTCCTTGCGTAATGTAGAGATTTCTTCTTGTGTATCTCTGGATTTATTCATGAGGGCCTTCATCATATCCCTCATCTCGGCCATCTCTGCTGCTGAGTTGGATGGGAGTTGGGGTGATTGGTGAGAAGGCACTCTGTTATAGGGAGGTTGGGCGAATTGCCTCTGACCTCCTTGATAGCCGGAATTGTTTTGTAAGTTTTGGTGTGATTAGTCACCTCTTTTCCAAGGTTGCCGGTACCCTTGATTGTTGGCGACGTAGTTCACCTCCTCAGATGCCTTAAGTTCTTGTAACTCAGGACACTGCTCAAAATCATGTGATCCGCCACACTGTGTACAAGGCACGTCAGAAGGTGGTAAGGAAAACATATACGAGCGAGTTACCTAAGCGGACGGTCTTGCATTGGCCATGTTTACCTATTGAGGGAGAGAACTCATGGCTAGTTGCTCCATGACTTTTTGTAGAGCACTTACCTTTGTGGACTGTTGAGCATTGCTCTCCAGCAATTGCTCGTGGCTCTTCATCAATTTTTCAAATTTGTTATCACTTTCTCCAATGTGGTACAAACCTGGAGTATTACCTCTTGTTCCTCCCGTAGCCCAGTCATGAATTTCCTCGCATAAGGATTTAATCCTATCCAGAAATTGTTCCCCTGGTTTCTTCAGGATGTCGGCGCCAAGGGAGGACAACACCATCATCTTGTACTGGTTCACGAGCCCTTTGTAGAACAACTGAGAGAGTTGCTCCTTCGTGAGACCATGGTGGGGACACTTCAAAAGTAACCCCTTAAATCTATCCCAAGCTTCACAAATATTCTCTGATCCAGGTTGCTTGAAGTTGTAGATTTCAGCGATCATTTCCAAAGTGCGACTTGGCGGTAGGAATTTGTCGTAGAACTTCGTTGCCATGTCGTCCCATGTGGAGATGGTGTTTGGCGTCAGGCTATGATACCTTTTGCTGGCGATCCCAATAAGGTTGTGCGGGAAGAGTGAGAGGCGTGCATATTGCAGAACTGTGTCAGTAGCGGTAAGACTATTGACATGCTGTAGAAATTTTGTCACGTGGAGCAATGCTTCATCGGGGTTGGAACCATCAAACATTCCCAACTCTTTGACACAACGGATTTGATGATACGGCTTCAACTTCTGCCATTCATCATAATCGGCTTGAGGAAGAGAAGGTAGATTGATAGCCGGCTTCTGGCCTTGGTTTGAGGGCCGATTGATGTTGCGTACTGTTGTCATCTTGCTTGAAATACTTGGATCTCCTTGTATGTAAGATAGGTTCTTCTTTTGTCTTAAGTTGCGAAGGAGTGTTCTTTCGATCTCTGGATCGTAGTGTGTTACTTCGTCAGAAGAATTGTGTGACCGAATAAGCATTCACTATAAAGAAGACAAGTACCTAAGAGATGACAAAGGGAACGGTTTTAATGTAACATGAAAACAATATGTATTAATTTGTACTTTTATTTAAAAAGAAAATACATTGTCATTACATAAAATATATAAGAAACTATAATAAAACATATAGAAGATACTAAAGTATACAACTAGTAGATAGCCCTAAACCTAGTACGCCTAACTTTACTAGTGAAGATCGCATAGGATGGGGGCCTTCGGTGAATCCTATTGGTGAAGATACCCATATGAGGGAATGTTCGCCTAAGTTCATCCACGGGCAGAACCCTCATGCGGGCTGTGGTCCTAAGGCGGTGGTAGGCAAGGGCAGGTCTCATCTTCTTCCTCTTAATAAAGATTTGTACCCTTGTACGGGGGTAGAGTTCATTTACTACATATATATATGCAGAAAATGAAAAAGGTCGGACTCCCCACTTTGTAACTTTGCCATCCAAATGTTTCTAGGCATCCTGAGTACAAAGTTTAGACAAAGGGTGAGACATTTATAAGAGCAAGGGATTCGTATAAAAGAAAAAGAGGAAAAAATGATAAGTTGCACGTGCCGGGTGGAATGCCGGATACGCAGTGTCCGGCTTCAGACTTCCTCCGTTAGCGCCGGATCATGGAACCCGGCATCCTACACGACATGTTCGAAATTACAACAAAACGCAACAACACATAACAGATAAAGAAACGGATAGTAGCGAAATAAAGAGTATGCCGGGCATACTGCCAGATGTATTCCACCCGGCGCGGACTTCCTTCGAATATGCCGGGTTTACTTTGCCCGGCATTAAGTCCGGCATATTCAACAAACCAGAAATTAATGCAAAATCAACGAATAAAGAATATGCAATTACCAATTTAAGACTTCGACTAATTACAAGTCCCCGGCAACGGCGCCATTTTGCTAAACGAATTATTGTAGGGTAAATTAATGTACAAAAGAATCAAGTAATAAAGTAAATAAAAGAATAAATCCTACAACCCTAAGTACGGGTAGCAAAAATTCCGGTCAAAGCAGCAAGGGAGCAAATTAAGACCAAGAATATCGAACCCTAGGGACTTATATAGAAAATTAGTCCTAGCCTTGGTAATTACTAATTCTTACTAAATAAAAGGGGGAAAAGTGTATAAGTATTTCTAAACTTAACTAAACTAACTACTCACAACGAACTAACCTTGATTAGGGTTAATTATCAATGCAAGAACTCATATGATCAAGGATCAAAAGTGGCAAGTCTCGAAAAGGATTTTTTTCTCGCAAAATGAATATGCCGGGTTTCCTGCCGGACCTCCAATACCCGGCACATTCAAGGTCTTTGAATGTTCCGGACTTCTTCCATCCGGCATGATTCATTTCGTGAATACCGCTTCCAGTTTCTGGTTCGACAACAGGAACTCAACATTCTCATTCGCACCGTGCATAATTCATACCGCGAATACAAACAGAATGATGGGGAAATAAGAGATTAATCCTAAACCCTAGCATTTGTTGCCCACTTTTCAGAACAACAATATTAAAGATTACCAAAATCCTAATCTATTCTACTCTTGCTTTTGTAAGCCTTAAATAGAACTTAGAGATAAGAGAACAAGAGAGAAGATCCTCATTGTACTTTTAAGGAGATTAGAACTCGGGTTAAGAAACATGAAAATTCCATTAATGATCAATGAGTGTTTACAAGATAATCATCTAACCAAGGCAGCCAAAGAGTTTACCAAACCAACCAGAACATTTGAGAGAAGATACAAGGAGGAACGAGAGTACAACTTGATGAGAATTCCCTCGAACTTGATAATGTCTTCTTTCTTCTGGAAGGAATTGCAGCGCTTCCTTGGCAGCAGTTCGTCGTGATTTCGGGCGATTTGGAATGTAAAATAATGATAGAAGTGTCATCTCCAAGTGCAGACTCTCGGCCTTTTATAGACTTGAAAAATCTTTAGATGCCGAGTCCTATGCCGGGTAGAAGTCATCCGGCATGTGAATTAAACACGTGCTTTCCAGTAACGGTCGAAACCGCCAGAGCGTGAAAAGTCACTTGTGCCGGACAGGTAATGCCCGGCACTGAGTATTTTGCTAATGGTAAATAACCGTTATCTTTTGGCGAATAGGCGCGTCGTTTGCTTATGCCGGCTACGGAGTACCCAGCACCATGCCCGGCCAGATCCCTTTTCTGATGCGTACATATGCCGTGCAGAAGGAACCCAGCTTCACATCTGGCAAGGCTTGGTTTCCGATGTAAAACTTGCTCCTTGCATGGAAAACACTCAAGGCATTATTCTGAACATATAAAATGGCTTTTCATACAAAATAATGTAAATACTATCTATTTTAATCTCACTTTAACTAATAATACTACAAATCTAGCTTATAAAATATGATAAGTCTACGGCTTATCACCCGCCTGCGACTAGGAAGGCTGTTACGTCCCTAGCATCCCGCCTTGTAAAAATCTAGGCTGCAATTAGGGGAGGTTTATCACCCTAATGCCCCGCCTAAAGATATCCATACTGTGACAAGGGAGATCACGACTCCAGTGCCCCACCTCAGATTTTTTATCTTAGAAGAAAGACAAGTGATGTCTAACTAGGAAGAAAACGTTCTTTGAAGGTGTTAGACATTCCATGTCCCCCGAAAATGGTTTATTTTTGAGTTAGAAAGCTGAGTTTTGAAAAAAAACGTTTGAAGTTGCTCGGAACCCTTTATAAAGAAACATTAATTTTGAGAAATATTTTAGGAGAAAACTTTCTATGTGAGAAGAACTTTTTGCATGCATTTGAGAAGAGTTTTCCATGATGTGAGAAGAGTTTTTCCTTTAAAATTCCACAAAATGGTTTCCTTAAGTTTTAAAATCTTGATGAAAAGTAAAAGAGTTTTGAATTTTGAATAGGTTTTAGAACCAATGAAGAAGTGTTTATGAATTTATGAAGTTTGGGGTGGATTCACAAGTTGAGGGTGAATTGGATGAATTGACTTTGGGTTTGAATTAAAAATGAGTTGGGTTCGAAATGGGTTGAATTGAATTTGGGGTTGGAAGACGGGCCGGGCCAAAGTTGGACCAAGTCGAAGTTGGGTTAGTCAAAGTAGGGTCGGTCAAGGTTGGACTGGGTCAAAGTTGGGTCAAAGTCAAAGCTCGGGTTGGTCAAAGTTGGGCTCATGGGCCGAATTGGGTTAAAGTTGGGCTCATAGGCTGAATTGGGTTAAAGTTGAGTCCATGGGCCAATTGAGCTTAAAGGGCCGAAGTGGGCATTGTTTGGGCTTTCGGGCTGAGATGGGCCTTGTTTAGGGTTATGGGCCGAATTGGACCTTGGGCTTGGTTTGGAATTTGGGCCTTGGAATTGGGTTTGATTTTTGGGTGGAGGTTTGGGTTGGTTGAATTAAATTTTGGATTTAAATTGCTTTTGAAATGGATTTGGATTAGTTTAGGAGATGGGCTGATTTTAGAAATGAAGATGGACTGGTGTTTAGAGTCTGGGTAATGGGTTGAGTCTAGGTAGTGGGTCGGGTTTGGTTTTATTGAGCCAGCCTTGAAAATGGGCCAGGGTACTTTTATGGGCCGAACCAGGCTTTGGAATGCATGTTTGGATTGGGTTAGAGTATGGGCCAAAGCTGGGTTAGGGCCGGTCTTGAGTATTGGGCCAAGTCGTGTATGTGGGATGGATCGGATTTTGGGCCTTGGGTTTGCCGGACTTGGGCCTCGGGTTTGTGAGATTTAGGCCTCGGGTTTGTAAGATTTGCGCCTCGGGTTTGTAGGTTTTGGGCCTCGGGTTTGTAGGCCAGGTCGAATTTTGGAGATGGGCCAGTGTTTGGGTTGAGACAAAGGCTTATGGGCCAAATCAAATTAATGGGGCGAGTCGAATCTTGTGGGCCCAATCAAGTTTATGGGCCAGGTCCGAAATGGGTCGTGGGCCAGGTTTAGGGTTTAATTTTGAATTGGGCCAGTGTTTGGGTTGAGACAAAGGCTTATGGGCCAATTCAGATTAATGGGCCGGATTTAGGGTTTAATTTTGAATTGGGCCAGGAAAAATATTTTTATGAAGTCAAAATAGATTAAGAAGGGTTGGAATTCAAAATCTGATGAAGAAATCAGAGAGATAATCTTGATTTTTATGAAAGGATTTTTATTGAAACGAGGGTAAAAGAAAAGGTATCTGAACCTGGACAAAATGGAATAATAAGGTTATTAATCAGTTAATCTTGATTATGGGTGTGTTGAGGGCAAAGGAGGATTCCACCCACATAAAATGAATCGGAGACCCACTAGGCATGGGGTGGTTTCACATCCTAAGTCCTCCTAAGATAGCCTTAAGGGCTTGTTTTTAAAGTTTTTTGTTCCCATATATATACAATGGTGGTTTAGATGTTTTCTTAAGTTATAGGAGATTGTTGCCTCACGAAACGAATTAGAGACCCGTTAGGTGTGGGGCAACAATTCATCCAAAGCTTTTCTGTCAGTTTAAAAGGTCGTAAAGGGGGGAAATAACTAGGGCTTAATAATAGTAATCAAATACAAGAAAATGAATTGAAACTGCAGTAAAATCAAGTGTAAAACGTGATCATGTATACAATACAGAACAAATAATCATGGGTGAGTCATCGAACGGAAACCATGAGGGAAGAATAACCATCTCAGCTTCATTCTTATTGAAGAAATGCAGTCATAACTTACAGAGAAGACAAACTCAATTAGCAGCCTAAGTGGTAGACAAATCTAAACCCAGATCACTAATCCCGTTCTAATTATTTTCTGCTCATGGTTAATTACAAGACAATGTTGAGTGATCTAAACGAATTCTCAAAGTGAGGAGGTTGTGCCTAACCAAATTAGTAAAACAACTTTCAGATGAGGACATTAAGGGGTTAAACAACTCAAGGTCAAATCAGAACTGAATCTAGATTATTAAACGAGTTCTCTATGTGTACAAGTATGGCCTAACAGAACACTAATTTCTGTGAGTTTGCCAACAAACAGTGAAGGTAAGGCATGAACTTTTCTGAGATGGCTAAATTAAGCTCTTAAACACTTTTTGTTTGTGGTTGGGGATCAAATTTACTCTCTGAAATATCGCCTGAACTAAGAGGTATGACAGATTAAGGCTTACTCTACTGACTTATCGAGCAAACAAAATAAAGATCTAAGTTGTAGGGTTTCTAACAAATTTTTTTTTACATACTCCTACAAATATGAACAAGATTTCAGATGTTAGACTCAGTGGCAAGTATTTCAAGAAGCAAATAAGTTGTAGTGGTAAGAACCGAGAATCTGAACCAAAGAGTAAAACCAAATACATATCCACATATTGGCAGATGTTAAACTCATTTGCATATATTTCATGGAGCAGGATGAAACAAAACCAGGAGGCATGAAGAAAATCTAAGCAAGCATACAAACTGGACAACGATGTTCATAAGGGTTTAAGGAGTAATCATAAGGGTTAGAAATCAGTACCGAAAGAAGAGCGTACACAATTTTCTGCAAATATCTCAAAATACACCAGAGACTTAAACTAGGTGTTAGTCCAGAAGATAAACAAACGGGGAAGAAGACAACTCTCTTTGGTGATCAGCTATACCTCTTATCCAAACGTATGCCTCCAAAGGTGTGGCATCAAAATAGACAGATATCAGTAAATAGTGCAAGCAAACGACTCAAGGGGATGTCTCGTTTGAGCTCATTGTAATTTGGGCACAATATAGCAACAGAAGTAGATCGTCGGATGAGGATCGCAAGTTGGGTCAGAGAAAAACCAAACTCATGACTGGAAAAGGACCAGTCTGACATCAGTGCAGGTTTTTTACAACAATATGCCAATAGACGAGTCCAAACTGGAGATGGACCAGTTCACTCGACTTTCGAACCCGAATGTAGTAACATGAAGATAATCAGAACCATGACTGGAAAAGGGATCAGTCTATTATGTTACAGAACGGAAAAAAGGAGTATACAGAATCCTCATTATAGACGCCACGATAGACAATGCTCAACTCAACATAACCCCAAAGACATGAACATATCAGAAATCAAACGAGAATGCCCAGAACAAATAGAACTTAGACCTGTAATAAAATATGTCGTGTCCATGGACTTCAAGGTCCATATCAGGCCATATACGAGTGCAATTCGTCAAACAAAATACTGAGGAAGGCTACATAGGCTCACACTTATAAATCGACGCTAAGAAAAAAAGCCATGCATACACCCGAGAGAGAATACTGAAATTAAAATAAAAGTGGACCAAGTACAAAGGGAAAGCTACTCCCTCGAGACCAGAAACTCTCGAAACAGACATTCAAGGTTCCGGTTCTGGGTTCAACAAAACTAGAAGATTGAAAGAGTAAAACGATTGAGGGTGAGCTCACAAGGAACTCTAAATCGGGAACAATATATTAAAAAAAAAGCGAAACCAAGCGTAAAGGAAGCGATAGCGGGGAAGAAGCAAAGCAAGAGCCGTGCATAGAGAAATCGATACCACTTACTCTATAGAATCAAAGTAGGTTTTCGAATGAAAAAGATGTGAGCGATGGCTTCGGGTAGAGGGAGAAGGGTGGAGATTGTGATTTTGAGATGGATTCTGGAGAGGGGTTGCAAATGCAGTTTCAAGATGGCGTGGAGTGGATGGTGGCGGGTCTCGACATAGATGAATGAGGCGGTGGCGAGCAACGGGTGTTTTTGGTGAACAACGTAAGTAGGATGTTGATGGTGGTGGTAAAACAAATTTCGAGGGCAGACCAGGAGACTAGGGAAAGGAACGGTTCTTCGGGATTTCAAACAGACAAAGATGAAGAAGGTTCCAGAGCTCAAGCAAGAAAAACCGTGTCCAAGTCCATTACTGTTTCAGTATTTTATTAGAAGGGGCTAGGGTTTTTTTAGGGACAGATGCCATGTTAGGGTTTAATCTGGGTTAGATTTTGACTTTGGGCCAAGTAGGCCACGCTTGGGTCGGCTTCAGAGTGACAAAACTCAAAACTGGAATTTTGTAGTTCCCCAATATCGAACCCATGTCCTTGTTATCCTTCCTAATAGTGGCACCCGGCTACACTGAGGCAACATTCAGCATACAAACGCAAGACTTAAGAAATAAGCTGATACACATGCTAAGAGAAAAATGAACAAAACACGGGTAGCTCTCACCAGGATTCGAACACTAGACCCATGGATTCCCAAGTAAATACTCTAACCGGGTGAGCTATGCCATAATACAATATAGACATGCAAGAAATAGATTAAAGTCCGGATTCTGACCAGATGACGTTTCTGAAACGCTACGGTTCTAAATGAGAATATACTGTGAAATGAACGAGTTTGAATCCAATAAAAATGAAATGTTTCTTCCTTAACGCAATAAATATAGATATATAAATAAATGAAATGTCATGATAAAATACATAAAAAGATAAAATAGCGCAAGTACGACAAAAAAGAAAAATGAAAGTGATGATGATAAAGCAACGAGTGAAATTTAGAAGAAAACTAATGTAGTCATGGGTAAAATATACGAGCTTGCAATGTTATGAAAATAAGGGGAAAAATAAAAAACCGAACACATAAAATTGTAAGACTACTAAAAATAGTGGGATGGTTTGAAAACGAAAGTGACAAAAATAAGTGTAAAAAATAGAGTATGATAAAAGGGGTTACAATAAAGATGGCTCGTGCTCCTTCCATAAGGAATGTGAGATTTAAAGATCGGGAAAAGAAATTCTTTTAAAAACGGGGACGACCCTCTTATTTTCTAAAAACATGCTTATTTTTGTTTTTTCGTCTTACTAAAAGGTGAGAATTTTTGGTGTCTACACTATGTTTCCTCTATTCGTGTCATAGTCACACCTCAGAGCATAGCCCGTAACCTAGACATCGCCTATAACCTTAGATAGCAGTCCTTCACCCGACACTACCTCTCTAACTCACACTTGGCTATTATTGGTCGGTTTGGGTCACGCATCCAATACATGGATAGGGCCCATACCAGAGCTCGGGACGTGATCTCAGTTACATTTATCACCGACCTTCAGCTCATAGTGGCTATGGAGATCATTCATCATAGTATCCGACCATGTAAGCATGATGAGCTGAATGACATGGATTGTGCGCTCCTTCAGTATCTCAGTGGAGCAGTTCAGGGTACAGTTAGAGCACCGTTTCCAGTGCATCGATGATGTTCGCTTAGCTGGTTCGGGCGATCCTGAATAAGGATGGACAACACCCTATCATCCCGATGCTTCTCAACCAGCAAGTAACAACGCCATTTTGCTAAACGCTAATCTAATAGGTAAAAATAAATTAAAACCTTAAGGGTAAATATTAAAACCAGGAAATATCGAACCCAAGAGACTTAATATGAATTAGCTCTCAGTCCTAAAGTGATGAAATAGTACTTAAAGTAGGGGGAAAATTTGAAGTGCTAGACTAACTAAGAATTAACAACTTGGAATCTAAATTCCAAAGTTTGGGAGAATAAAGTGAGAGAAATTATCCTAGGTCCAAGGTCATATACTAAACAAATAGAGAAAAACATGCAATACACCACAAGTTGAAAAACCAGTAAAATGTACATGCCGGATAGGGTAGCCAGATGGGTCACGCCCGGCGCATCAACTTTCGTAAAGATGTCGGATGTAGGTCACCCAACATACCACCCGACAAGTACAAACTTCTAGTACTCGAATCTCGAGGCAAGAAGGCATCACTACTCAAGAAATCATGTTCGAATAAGCCCCTAATGACGGAAATAAGTCTTGTAAATTCTATCCCTAAGATTATATCCTAAATCATGATCAATAATCATAAAGGGTTCAAGAGTTCATCAACCTATTCTACTCTTCATCGATCAAATCAGAATAGAAATTCGAAGTAATCAAAGAGGCGGGCTACACCAATTCAATTAACATGAAAATAGAACTCTTGAATAGAACTTGTAAAATATACAATGTATTCTCTACATTGGCAGCACAATTCCCTCAAACCAAGGACAAACTAAAGTCTACTCAGTCATGGTAGAATTCAAAGGAAATACAATGAGGAAGAAAGAAAGTAAAAACATGATGAAAATCTCCCTCAATTCCGTAATTGTTCTTCCTCTGATGTTTAACTTTTGTGGATACTTCTCCAGCGATTGGCGAAGAAATTGGATTGACTTCGTAGATTGAATCACACGGAGCGCGATGATGAAAACAGAATCAAAATCCGATCAAATTTGATTCTAGTCTCATTGACTCCTATGAAGAACTCTCGTGTGTTTCTCTCTCGTGAATAAGCGGAAAGAATAATGATAATGAATGATGTATGAGGAAGGAGACAGATCCTCCTTATATAGACCTCTTTTTTTCTTTTCCGTCATGTGCCGGGTGCGATGCCGGGAATTGGATACCTGACATTTGGTATTTTAACTGCCAACTCCAACCGTCTTGGACATGCGTCGGCTAGGTTCTGTCCGGCACCATATCAGGCATAGGCATCTATATATGACGTGTCGTGAGTTAATTACCCGACAACATGATCCGACCGTCTTCAGTTTTCTGATAATTTTGTGCCGTGTACTTGGGACCCGACATGCGGCACGACATGTCTCCTGAGGTAAGTTCCTTGCATCTTTCTCCAAGGTTTCAGGGTTAGAGTTTATTCTTGCCATGAAAATACACTAAATTAAGTTCAAATACAATAATATAAGTTATACAACATAAGTCATATAATTCTAACCCTACATTATCTAAACTTAGACATTATCTATATAATTATGGCACAAAAACTAAGATAAGTCTGAGGCTTATCACCCATATTAGTGCTAGACTAATCGGCAACCTATAATCTATCTCAAGGCTTAATATCGACAGATTCAGAGCAAACCTACCAATTCCAACACATAGATAACAAATTGGGTAAAACCCTAAACAGATCGTGACTCATGAGTAACAAGTTTAAGGTCCACAAGTGCCCAAATCATCAAAATTTATGCACAAGAACTAAAATGAAGCATTAAAACAAGTTCAAAATTCAACAATGGAGGGTTAGAGGAGTTGGGTCAAAATCCCCATCCCAAGCTACAAGGAGTTTACATAAGCATTAGAGCAAAATAAGAGAAAATGAAGAAGAGATAGCCATGGAAGTTGAAGAAGGTATTCAATGGAGGTGAGCTTCTCCTCCTCTTCTTCTTCCTCTTGTTTCCCTTTTTTTCTTTTCTTTTCCCGTCACTTTTTGGTCTACCCCATTCCTCTCTTTCCTCTTCTTTTCCCCTTTTAAAAGCACGATTATAAGAATTTTTTTAGCCTGACAGACCTAAGTGGGTCGGTCTCTGCTAGGAGAAGACATCGTCACGTGCGCAACTTTTAGTCCAATTGACCCACCTTGGGTAGTCCTATGGGTCGTCGAGTTCAATAGCTTCCGACCAACCCACCTGGGGAGATTGTCTGGGTTGGTCGAGTACAGTAGCTTCTAGATAAAGTCCGACTAGGGGTGGCAATTTCAACACGACCCGTTTGACCAACACGAACCCGACATGAAGTTAGAGGTTTGGGTTTTAAAATTTGACACGATTAAATAAACGGGTCAACCCGAACACGACTCGTTTAATAACCGTGTCGGGTTTGGGTTTAAGATATGTAACCCGCTAACCCGTTTATGTAATTAATATTAAATAAATATATATTAATTATAGATTATTCATTTTTTTATTATCAAATTTTAATATAAATAAGATATATAAATATTAAAATTAAGTATTTAATTAAATTAAAGTTAATAATATCATAGAATGACAAATCTAATGTTAATTAATCAAAGTATTTTCTTTTATATAACTAAACATGTTAGGTTTGAGTTAAATATATGTGGATTTGAGTTTCAAATTTAGACATAATTAGTTAATTGAGTCAGACGGGCCAACCCGTTTGATAACCCGGTCAACCTGTTTAATAAACGGGTTGGGTTTGGGTTTCATATTTTGACACGATTAATTAAACGGGTTGGGTCGGGTCAACCCGTTTAATAAACGGGTTGGGTTTGGGTTTAGCCTAACACGATCTGTGAACCTATTTTGCCACCCATAAGTCCGACCGACCCACCTGGTTCGGTCCTGTGGAGAGGTTGGTCTTCAAAACACTCAATCTTCTTTGTTTTTACTTTGATTTTGATCTATTTTCGCCTACATGTTCCTTTTTCGCCTACTTTGCTTCTAGCTATGTTATTCCTCCCGTTTAAGCAATAAATGTATAGAAACATCAATAAAACACAGCACTAGAGAAAAACTAGCTAAAGTGAGAAAATGAGCATGAATAGTGTTGATAAAACATATGAAATACACCCCTAGAACATGCTCATTTGGACACTCATCAGTCGCATCAATTGATGAAGAAGAAGAGCTTGGAAGGATATGTTTGCAATTGTCAACATGACATTGCTGAACTAGCTGTTGAAAGTGATATAAAGAAAATGATCTTCAAGTTTAGTCTTGATAGACTAGAAAAAAAGTTGTTCTTTAAGTTTTATTTTTCATTATTAAACCTTATCGCTCTCTTAATTTTAACTTTGCACTTTCTTTTGACCATGACTTTCGAACTTATGGTTTATTGATGTATGATTAATGTTATTAGAAAACCACTCATTGCCATATTCAAATCAGTAGCAAGATTACATAGATCTTAATTACATCCTATATCAAGACACATTTCCCACAAGAATATAACATCAAACTACCACACAAACAACTAAACCAATAGCATCTCGATAATTAGGTTTTCTATAACCCTAAAACTACATCGATTGCACACATTCGGGTAATTCTTGCAATCATCCCCATTAAACACATCAGGCACCATTTAAAGAATGTGAAAGTCGTAGAGCAACTTGCACCGGACCTGAACATTGAATCATACCTTTACCAACATCACCATCCGCATTGTCACCTCCCATTGAACAGGGTCCCCAACAACCTCACGTGATAATAACTTTGCAAAACCACATACTAAGATAGTATCTCCCCACATATAAGCAGACGTCCTCCATATACCTACCAACTTAACAGCATAACATCCAACAAAAAAGGCAGCTTGTCCTATAGCAATTCTAGGACTGAGAGGATCACCATGGTCCCTCGTATATAAGCAGACGTTCTCCATATGCCTATCAACCGACCATGGTGATCCTATCACTCCCAAAATTTCACTTACTTAGAGCCTTATGTCAATGTCTTTGTGCAACCCAACCAGAGGAAACAATATTTAACCACATAAGTGCTTGAGAAGAAGATTTGTAAAGGTCGGCAATATGATCTGTCACCCTCATATCCTTCTGCTGAATCTTTTATGTAAAGCAAAAAAAAATCAGACTATCATTCTCATTAATACCCTAGAAAATATGCTTTAGGATTTTGCATGGTGAGATAGAGCAGAGCAAGGGGCAACACAAAAGCCAAGGGGTAGTGAAGAGCACTGACTTTTGAACTCATGGTTTATTGATGTATGATGATTTAGTGTTGCAACTTTCAAGGGGTTATATAAAGGTGTTTATTAAGACACTTTGTATCTTATTTTGTGACGATTACACTTGTAAGTAGCAAGTTTGTGTTCAGGTAATTGTTTAGACACTTCGAATGTTTGTGATGAGATAATGCTTGGTAGCAACTTGCTAGTTAACATGTGTTTTGGTTACCGTTACAACATACTTAGTCTTATCATGAGATAATGTAAGTTGTCAAGTTCCATTTTACAATATTATGATTGTAAAGTTAATGTATAATAATGATATGTTAATTTAATAGTCCTTGATTTGGCAAAAAAAGTTTATTTTCGAAGTTCTCATATCATATAATCATGATATTCTCATATCAGATAGTCATGTATTGTATATGGATAGAAGATATTTCATAATTCATTTTACAAAATAGATGTATCATTCGTGATATGTTGAAGTCGTGCTTCATAGCTTATACCTTAACCACACAAATTCGACCATGCAACTTCTAACATAATGATTCATCATCTCTCATATTTAAAAACCAAGATTCAAGATGTTGGTATTCATATATGTGTGTTTACCTAAAATCACTGCTGAAAAAAAGAATAAACAACGCTTAAATTTGGCATATAGAACGTTTATAAAGCGCAGTTTATTCGAGCGACGCAAATGATTAAACATTTTAAATGACGCTTTCAAAGCGTTCTTTATACTATCTTTAAAGAACGCTTATTTGTAAAGTGTTCTTTATAATGCGAGAAAGATGGGAACATAAAAAACACTTTAGCCTAACAAGCGTTTTTATGCTTAGACAAAAACAACGCTTATCACATATACGCGTTTCTTATGATGGTTGGCGGGAGAGTTTAAAGAACGCTTATATGGATAAGCGTTCTTTATATCTTCCTTTTTAAAAAAAAAATCCAGAAATCTCTGTTCCAACAAATGCTATAGATATATCATCACATCAGATCAATGCATTGTTGCATTTTCAACACAGTAGAAGCCATCACAACAAACTGTAACAGAGAAATTAAATCTACGAATTAAATTTACAGCAAAACACATCAGATCCCAGGCCAATTGCAACAAATCAGCTAGTATTAGTACCAAATTAACAGAGATTTGCCAGTATTAGTACCAAACATGCAGACAAAATTTAATTACAATTAAAATCCAAACACAGATGGAAGATACTAAGTACTTATGTTGTACTGCAATCTGTAGAAATTTGATAATGCAAGAAACAGCATTTTTTAACACAATGCAAGTGTACTTGACATAATGCAACAAATTGCATTTACAGGTGCAAATTGCATGGTTCAGTTCAGACAACTTCAAAAAAGAAAAGAAATAGCTGCCGCGCAACTCATGACTTTTGCTGATCTTTATCAGCTATTGATCTCGTCCAGTAAGCGCACATGTGATCCTTGACAAACTCTAGATCGGCAAGTGAATAAGTAGCTCCTTGATTTGTGAAGAATTCAACAAGCTGCACGCAAGAATTATAAAAGCAATTAAGTACACCATTTAACCGTATCCAACCATGCACAAACAGTTAAATTACCAATTTAAACACAAGACTTATAATACGTACTTCATTGGCATTTCTGATTTTATCGATTTTGGACACGATTTCGTACATGTATCGCATCACAAAATATCCACAACTGCTGCTATCCGGTTGCATGGGACACTATTTTCAATAAAATTATATTATTAATTATATATACACACACTAATATACAAATATATATTTACGTACGCATGAGTAAATAGAATGTTTTTTTACCTTTTTCATATACTGTATATCCAAAGGAAAATTCATTTGCCGGACACTGACCATACCATCTCTAAAACCACTGAAATTAGTTAAAACAAGCATTTAAGTGACAAGTAATAAAAAAGTATAAATTTAGGGGATTCCTTTATTGAGCCCTAAATAATACTATTAAATATTAAATTATTATATTGTATTATGAATTTAATAGTAAGTTTTATAAGTCAATAAATCTTGGAAAAATTTCAAGACACTCCAATTATATTATAAAAGATTTTAGAAATATATGGAACATTGATTTGGATCATAAAAGTCAATATAAAATCATAGTTGAAATATCCCTAATAATAATAAAAATTAAGGTCTAATTATTAAGGCTAACATGTTGCAATAATGGATTAAGTAAATTTACATGAATTAAGGTTCAATGAACCTCAATTATATTTATAAAAATAAATATATAGTCTAAAAAGATTTATCAAACCTAACATGAAATTCTACATTAAGGGGTGGTTTCCTGATGAGCTCGATAAAACCCGGGCCGTCCGATTGTAGTTAGGGGAAACGGACGGCCAAGATTATAACGTAGATGATTAAGTGATATACATCCTAGAATAAAACTCTGACTTGTTGAATTTATTTAATGACCTTCCCTAATGTATTTTTGACTTGAAATTTAACCATAGATTCCTTATAAACTATAGTTTATTTTCATGTAAATTAATATGAGTTTTGAGTTTTTAAACGTAAGTTATAATTTTTGTAATTTCTAAGTATTGTGGAATTATTTAGATAATTTTAAAGTTTTTTTTATGAAACAAAATGTTTATAATATGTCTAAAATATCGTAGTTACTATATGTTATATTTGGGAATTTTTAGACAGAGTAAATGGGTCTAAAAATTGTGTTTATGAATTTTTCATAAGTTATCTATAATATATGGTTTTTATTGTAACAAAAATTAAGGTATAGTTGAATAATGAACTTTATAGGTTGGGAAAAATATAATAAGACTAAACTAACATTTAATACATTCAATAAATCTTTTTGGGTATAAACTTTTAAGTGAAGTAAAAATTATATATATATATATACATATATATAAAGGAATAAAATAGTAACTTAGGTTAAATCAAGGAATTGAATTAATCTCCATCTATATTAATTATAAACGTGGTAGTTAATATACTTATTGAAACTAAGGGAAATACTTTATTTCATAAACCATATATTGGATGTGGATATGTGTAAAAGTTAATAAAGATAATTAATACATAAAACTACACAAAGAATGTCTTGAATAAATCCTAATACATATATATATATAAATACATTAACAAATAAATAAAAGAAATGACATACCTTATAGAAAACTAATAAGAGGGAAATATTAGAGTAACATTCATACGTAGCAATTAAAATATTAAATGTTAATGTGACAACAAGGGGACTATTAGGAGGGATATATATATATATTTATATCTTGAACTTAAGGACTTCAATCAGTATTGATATAAATTAGTCAATTGTAACATAGGAGTATATTCTCTGAAGAGTCAATTTAACAAAAAAAAAAGATTTTATGTAACATGTAATACCCATCGTTACACGTAGTAATACCACCAAATTTAAATGAGGAAGCTTGAGAGGTTATCTAACAAACTAATTAATATGAGAGCAATATATCTTGAAAAAAAGGGTCTCTTCAATTTTCCTTCTTTCTTCTTCTTTTTATTTATTATTAATCTCTTCAATTCCCCTTTATTCAAGATTACAATTGGAATATACATGCTGGCGTCTAGCTCCCTCACTCACGGTAATTTTGCAGTTCTGACATATCTTCATATTTCTTTTCACTCACATTACAACATACCCGCCAGCACTTTCATTTTCTTTTCCCCCATCGTTACAACAATGTCTTTCTGAATTCTGCTTCTCTTAACTTACCTTCACTCATGTTACAACAAAAAAAAAACAAAAAAAAATAAAACAAAACGATAGCCCCTCTCTATTTTCTTTTCACTCATGGTTATAATTTAATTGGCAAACCTCTCTCCTTTCCTATTCCTCATTCACAGTCATATATATATTCTCAATGTTCATTTTCTCTTCATTAACTCATCACTCACGGTTAATACATGTAATTCTCTCTTCATGTCCCTTCTTCATTTCTATTTTTATTCTCCTCATTTATAATATTTATTTTGCAAACTCATTTCCAAGAGCACTTATCCGGCAAACAATGGATAGACAAACAAAAGGAATTCTTCATTTTCTTATAATTATTGACAATCAAGGAACTACATGTTGGCCCTCTTCTTCATATTCTTTCATTTATAATGGAAGTCTCTTTTCATTTCCTCTTCTCTCACGGTTATACATATCAGCTTCCCGTCATATCTTCTTCCTCTCACGTTGCAATTTACCGGTGATGAAGAAACTTACTTGCTCTGCATCTCTTATTTTCTTTACATCTTCATTTTCTTCAGTAACTCTGGAACCCAATATTTTCATTCTCTTCACAGTAATTTGGCAACCCAGTATCCTAATCTCTTCACGGTAATTTTACAACCTATCACACTCTGTAAAATTTGCACACAAAAAAAAAAAACATACACGCGCTCATCTCCATTCTCTTCCTGCATCTGCACGTCTGTTGTGACGACCACTGGAACTGCTTGCTTGCTTTCCAGAACGGGTAACACACCTCAAAACTTATCTTCTTCTTCCTCTGGTTACCTTCGTCAGCAAACGAAGGAATTACATGTTCTGCCTTTCTCTTCATTCTCTGCTTGTATCTGCATATCGTTGCTGGAAACCAAAACAATTCCTAACTAACTCTTCTCAAATAATTCCTTTACTGTTCTGTAAAAACGAGTAATTATAAACTATGAATTATGTGCTAAATTGGTAATTGATAATTTCATGGTGTGTAATCCGATAAAAGGGGAAACACTTTAAAATGAACTATTAAGTGGTTCAAATGTTTAGTAAATTTAGGATTTAATATTCATATTTATATAATTAAGTTTAAGAAAATAATAGGAATTGAGCAATAGAATAGTATCATTCCTAAGTGGTTAACTTGATAAGAGAAAAATTATCGGTATGTATGCTAATATGACGCAGAGTATTTGTTGGAAAAGAAAAACATATATGTTAATAGGCATATACTAGTTTTTAGTTATGATGTAAACAAAACAAATAAAAACAAAAAAAAAATGATTTACATAGGGTAACTAAATAATTACTAAATAGTTGATAAAGTTAATAATTAGGATTTAAAACATATATATATATGCCGTTAAGAAAAATAAGAGTTAATAGTGATAATTTGAGTTAATGATTTAGGGGTTTAAATAGTAAATAAGTTGTTGGTTAGATTAACCAATTATTAGGTAATAAGTAAAAATGGGAGAATTGTTTCAGAGTAATACTTAAAGAAATATTAACTGTTTAACAGGAATATTAATTGGGATTTATTACGTAGTTAATTTTGTTGAAAAAAATAATATTCTAGGAAGGTATTGTGAGTAGTGGAAGAGGTTAAGGAGTATTTAATAATTAGTTATCAATAATTAGTGACGCTATAATGTAAAATATACATTTATATATTTGAGATTAAGGAAATAAAAGGAATTGTGTAAAAACCAAATTAATATGGGAGTAGAATATTAGGTGGTTAAAAACAAAAAAAAAAACATTAGGTGGTTACATTGATGAATAAAGTTGATTGCTATTTTATATAGTAAACATTAGTAAGTTAAAAATGGGTCCATAAATCCCTAAGTTCGAGGGTGAAGTAGATTGTAAAACAAAAACGGAATATATGGATAGAGTGTAGGTAATTAATTATTAAGTAATGGGGAAGGTTGATAATTTTAGGATTTAAAAAAAATATATATATAACTAAGCTCAGGGAAATAAGATGAAACGATAATAAACTAGTAATGTGAGATGTATATATATAAGCTTTAGTCTAATAATATAGTTTGGATAACATGATAATAAAATTACAAATAAAATATAATGGAGGGAGTAAGTAATTATCACACTCGTAAATTTGAGGAGATAGGAGTTTAAAATGAAGGGTGAAATAATACTAATATCTTGGTAAAGATTAGCTAGAATAAAATTAGTGTATTTCGTATAGATATAATGTTATCGGTATTATATGTCGAGTTTTGGGTTAGTATCAACTATAAGATATTTTATATATAGAATAACATTTCTATTGTGGTGATTAGTACATTGGTGGGCTTGTAACAATCAAGGTGTCGGTTAATGATAATATGACCACTTAAACTAATGCACCGAAATTAGAATACTTCTAGGAGAATTTCGTTACCAATAACCAGCAAATCCTTAGAAGATGAAATCGGTGGAGAAAGGCAAATAAAATAGTAATATGCTTTTAACTAAGGGAAGTTAGGAGTTAATGAATTTGCATCTACTTTCATAATCTAGGATTTGAGTAATGTGATGCACATGGCTTGATTTGGATGGTTTGGTACACGTGGCAAGGAGTTTATATAAAGCTAAGCATTAACCAGGTACGATTTCTGTACTCAGATACTTTTGGTGTGATGAACTTTATGGAATGTTTTGAGAAACGCTAACTGAGCTTGAATGAATTTCGAAAGGAAACTGTTTGTGTGGCTAACTCAGCTTGATGTGACTAACTGAGCCTTGAATGTACAACTCACATGATCATTGGTTCCTCTTATCTGGTTGTCTCACTAGATATTAACTGTTGAGGGTTTCCGCCTCTGCACTCTGTAGGACTGAGTGTTTTGGTATTGCACTTGTGCAGTTATTAATCTAGTGGGAATATGGGAATGTCAATCTTGGTAAATTCTTCTTTGACTCTGGATATTTCAACCATGAGCTGAGTCTTTGTTGTGATGTGCGCACATCTTCACCGGTAAACAGCGAGGGGCTGTATATCCCCTGTCCAATCGGACGTTGTAAACAGCGAGGGGCTGTATATCCCCTGTCCTATCGGACGTAGTTAACAGCGAGGGGCTGTATATCCCCTGTCCCAAAAGGGACGTAATTGGCAGCGGAGCCATCTCTTCCAATTGGTTTTATTCCACTCTTGAGTTATGGTTCTTGGGTCTCTTCTTCCATTCCTAGTCCTTGTGACTACTTGGGTCTTTCTACTCCTAATTGGAACTGAATCTAATACGAGCAATGGATGTTCACTGACTCATGATGTGGTTTCTTTTAATTGTCTAAATTTACTTTCTTGTTATATATCCTTATCCTTGACTTGTTACCTTTGACTTGGTGATTTGGATGTGCCTTGTTCTTCTGTTTTTGTTTTAAGCATTTGACTTCAAGTTATTGTTTATTTCAAGAGTTATGTTTTAAACTTTTGTTTTGGAGAGTTGTACCAGTTCCATTCCAGGGAACTGACTCACCCCTCCCGGGGTGGGCTGCTTGGTTTTATCTTGCAGGTACGAAATGTTATACAGGTGGCCACGAAGAGTATGAGTGATTGGGATGGGAATTAGGATTTGTGGAGCGTTGGTGTACTTTGCTATTGTTAGGTTTATGTTATGTTTTCTCGAGTTCAGACCGTAGCATTTGTATTATCATAAGTTGTAATTGGTGAGGTTTGGTGCCGGGTGTTTGGAACCCGATGATCTGTAATCGCCTTAGTATTTTATTTCCGCTGCATTTATGTTAAATAGGGGCGTTACAGAAAGTGGTATCAGAGCGTAGTTACGCTCTGAGCCCGAGAAAACAAGCCGAGTGAAATACTTAGAATGTAGGTGCCCTTAAAACTGGGGAATTGGGGTAGAATTGGGAAGTGAGGATTCCAGAAAGGCACGTTACCCTTACCACATACTTCACTTTACTTGCTTTTATGTTACTTCACGTATTTACGAACACTCCATTTATGCACCGTCCTTAGAACGTTATAAAATTTCACACCTCTACTATTAAGACGGTTTGTCTTTATAGAATCAAAGGAAATTATAGGGCGTTGTGTGGGACCTTAAAAATATATATATAATTGGGTTGAAATGTACTGTGAATATTTAGATACTCAATGACTACCATTGATATTGACATGACATGGAGTCAAACCCCACTTGATTTGAGTTTCTTTATAGGAAGTATGAACGTGGAACCAGGTCTTTGGAAATAGCATGATTACTGTATTAGCCATAACCTAGTATTACAAATCTTTCTAATTTTCTAATAGAGGATGATAGAGAATCATGCCTAAGGTGATAACTTGGAAATAAAAAGTGTGTAACATATTATTAAGGATCAAATATGTGAGATAACCTAAAGGTTAGAAAATCCATAAGAAAGGAATTAAAAGGTAATGGATTAGTGATGGATCCATAACCCACAGGTTTCAGGATCAAAACTTAGTTGTTGATGGATTATGTTCATTGAGAGTAAAGGTAAATCTTTAGGATTTTAGGAAGGGTTGTTTGGAATTTTCATGGTTATCTACTAGAAAGTAATAATTGAATAATTTGGTAAATATGTATTTGATGCTTTATGAATTTCGTAAACTTGGTGGAAGGTTGAACTTGGTCTTGGCCAGATCAAGGGATACTGGACACAAAATGGGGTTGAGAGGTAATTCAACTTTGGCACTGGCCATGTCAAGGTTGGGTGATCCTTGAAACTTCCTAATCTGGAAAAAAAAGGGGAGTAATTTATTACACAATATACATAGTTACCTTGAGAATTACACTAAGCAAGAGAAGTTTTTAAATGGAGTATCATAATATAGGTTGCTAATAGTGTATTCTACATGAATTATTATTTCTTAAACAAATAGTTAGTTATAATATAACCAGTGTATTCTGTCACTAACTAATATCTTGATAATCCTAGTCAATCGGGAATATATAGTCAATTATATTAGAACCTAAGAGTAGTATGTTATCTCTAGCTTAAATGGTAAGTAAGCAACTACAACAACCTCAAACCTGAAATAACCAACATTACCTGGTATTAGACCATTAAATATTATATAGATCCTCACGCATGCCTGGTACTAGCATAACTCATTAATTTAGTTGTGCTTAAATTTCACTAAGCTGTTTACTCAACCTAATAACTAGATGTTGTTCTAGGATTGAACTACTTACTTAAATCATGGGGTTGAGGACGCTATCTGGGAGACTGAGGACTCCATGAGAGTGAAGTACCCACATTATTCACATGATATTCCCCTGTATTCATTCCTTCTATGGGTTCTCGTTAGTAGCAGTACGAGGGCGTACCTTAGCTCTTTTAAGGGGGAGGGGTAGTGCATACTCTTCCTTCGTCACCTCATCCAGATTATGCCCTATTTGTTTTATTAGTAGAGTGATGGAGAGGTGTATGTATGTACTTGATTTATACATGATGTGATTCTTGATTTCTATCTATGAAATATCTTGGTTTGGTTGATGTTGAGTATTGAAATATCTTGGTTTGGTTTGATGTTGAGTAATGAAATATCTTGGTTTGGTTTGATGTTGAGTAATCTTGAGTGGAATTTGGGAATGGAAATGGATGGAAATACATTGTGGGAGAAATTACATTAGGTATGAACTGGTATGGAATTACATTTGGTATGGATTAGTATGGAATTACATTTGGAATTATTAGTGGATGGACGTTTTGGAATTCTTGCCATCACACCCGAAGCAGTGTGAGTAGCTATTAGTTGGTTCTAAACTTCGAGACGAAGTTTCTTTTAAGGGGGGTAGACTGAAATACCCCATAAATTAATCTAAATTAATTTAGGGGATTTCCTTTATTGAGCCCTAAATAATACTATTAAATATTAAATTATTATATTGTATTATGAATTTAATAGTAAGTTTTATAAGTCAATAAATCTTGGAAAAATTTCAAGACACTCCAATTATATTATAAAAGATTTTAGAAATATATGGAACATTGATTTGGATCATAAAAGTCAATATAAAATCATAGTTGAAATATCCCTAATAATAATAAAAATAATTAAGGTCTAATTATATAAGGCTAACATGTTGCAATAATGGATTAAGTAAATATTTACATGAATTAAGGTTTCAATGAACCTCAATTATATTTATAAAAATAAATATATAGTCTAAAAAGATTTATCAAACCTAACATGAAATTCTACATTAAGGGGTTTCCTGATGAGCTCGACAAAACTGGGCCGTCCGATTGTAGTTAGGGGAAACGGACGGCCAAGATTATAACGTAGATGATTAAGTGATATACATCCTAGAATAAAACTCTGACTTGTTGAATTTATTTAATGACCTTCCCTAATGTATTTTGACTTGAAATTTTAACCATAGATTCCTTATAAACTATAGTTTATTTTCATGTAAATTAATATGAGTTTTGAGTTTTAAACGTAAGTTATAATTTTTGTAATTTCTAAGTATTATGGAATTATTTAGATAATTTTAAAGTTTTTTTTATGAAACAAAATGTTTATAATATGTCTAAAATATCGTAGTTACTATATGTTATATTTGGGAATTTTTAGACAAGAGTAAATGGGTCTAAAAATTGTGTTTATGAATTTTTCATAAGTTATCTTATAATATATGGTTTTTTTGTAACCAAAAATTAAGGTATAGTTGAATAATGAACTTTATAGGTTGGGAAAAATATAATAAGACTAAACTAACATTTAATACAGAATTTCAATAAATTTTTGGGTATAAACTTTTAAGTGAAGTAAAAAAATATATATATACATATATATAAGGAAATAAAATAGTAACTTAGGTTAAATCAAGGAATGAATTAATCTCCATCTATATTAATTATAACGTGGTAGTTATATACTTAATTGAAACTAAGGGAAATACTTTATTTCATAAAACTTGCGGTATTTCTGGAATTGAGCATTTGCCCCAAAAGTGTAGTGATAGGAGACTTAGGGATGGTACATAACTAAACAGCCAGGGAAAATAGCTAGAACCAAAACGAGAGATGACTAGACAATAGAGTGCCGAAACTTGATTAAACCGATCAGTATTGGATTATAATTTTCTCCGGTTTCAGTATATGATAGTGTAAGGGGACTATC
>CM041780.1:53100031-53270153 GCA_023374045.1 Limonium bicolor
TTTCAGGTTGTTGATCATTGTCGGAGCTGAAGAGCAGGAACAGGGTAGTTGGAGATGTTGTATGGTAATGAAGATGGTGTATGGTCTTATGGTAAGGTTATGTATTTTTCAGGATTGGGTAGACGCTCACTTGTCAATGTTTATGGTTATGGACTTAGTTTGATGTATAGGAGTTTCTCGTTATCACTGCGGTTAGCAGTTTGTTTATTTTGGAAGTTGGATGTGGTTTGGCTACGTTGCTCGCATGGGCGAGTAATGGCCGGTGACACCCGTGTGAGTTTTGTAATTGTTATTTATTTTTCCGCTGCGAGACGTTTTATTTATTGCTACGTGAGGGATTATATCGTGATTATGGAGAGGGGTGTTACAAAAGTGGTATCAGAGCGGAGTACCGCTCTGATGACGAGAAAGTAGGTTAAGACAGTGAGCTTAGGACTTGGGAAATATTGGGAAACATTTAGGAGGTACGAGACGATTCGTCTCAAAAGATATTGTGTCTAGAAACGCAAAATGCGTGACAGGATAGCCTTTAAGGCAACTTAATATCTATTGGTTGTGTACGGTAATTTTACCAAGTATTTATGTGACATACTGTACTACAGATGTCTGGTGGTACTAGAGGGCGTGGTGCTGGAAGAGGTAGAGGCGGTGACCCCGGCATTCCAGGAGTTGCTGAGACGGTTGCAGCCGTTCTTGCACAGCTGGGTACTCAGATAGGAGGAGCACCAGCCCACCCGCCACAGCCCAGGGAAACAAACTGGCTGAAGTCAGTTACGAGACCCGACCACCTACATATTCAGGGGAACCAGACCCCGTAGCTTTGGAGCGTTACATTGTTGAACACGAGAAGCATTTGAAGCTTTACAGTACCTGACGACAAGAGGGCTATTGCTGCTTTCCACTGAAGGATGCAGCCAGCACTTGGTGGAGGTTGGTCAAGGACCAGCACCTGGCTACGCCCGACTTTTCGTGGGCTGCCTTTGTTGAGTTACTAAGAGGGAAGTACTACCCGGCGCACCTCAAACAGAAGAAGCGCCATGAGTTTGAAACATTGACCCAGGGAGGTCTGACCGTGGACGAGTATTACGCTCGATTCATTGGTCTACTGGACTTCATCCCCGGTGTGGATTACTCAGAAACCGTAAAGATCGAGAAGTTCCGGGGAGGACTATTATTTCGCATCCAGATGGCGATGGGTGCTACCCTCTACACTACCATACAGGTATTAACATGAATGCCATAAATTCTTTACTTACTATAGTACCGTATAACCTTGTGAGAACTTACCAATGAGATTCCAGGAGTGTTACGACGCTGCCTCGAGGACGGAGCTAATGCTCCAGACTCGGGAAGAGACTCTAGGGGCAAAGAAAAGGAAGAACCCTGAAGGAGAGTCTGAGGGTGGAGGAGCATCTTCAGGCGATGGCCAGAAAAAGGGAAAGTAAGGACTTAACCCAAGCTTAAATACTTATCATACTAAATACCTTACGAATGCTGACCCGAAACCTTAAACAGGAAATTCTTTCCAAAGAAAGGGCAGCAGGGTCACCAGGGAAAGAAAGGGAAAGAGCCCGTCCTGCAGTTGACCGGCCCAGCTATTGATGCTAAGCCTCTGAGATCTGCACCTCCTAAGGGTGAGAACACCTACCTCTTAAATTCAAATATAATCTTAACCCTATATCAACAGATTTAACTTAAACTTAAATACTATCATCAGGCACCGGACAGCCCCAGCGCCATTTTTACTGTAAGCGTTGTGGGAAGGACCATCCAGGGGTCGACTGCGAAGGCCGCAAAGTCGAGTGTCGGTACTGCCACAAAGAGGGCCATAGGGAATTTGAATGTTGGATGAACCCAGAGAGCCGTAATTACAGGCCACCAAAGAATACTCAGAAGACCTCAGCTGGAGGATCTGGAGTACCACGAGGCGGTCAGGATGGCTAGACATCTGCTGATGCTGGAGCCCAGAAGGGCAAGGGAGTAGATAGGGCATGAGTACCCATACTCCATGAGACCGCTAGTGGAAGACTTTTACTTACTATGTTGTGTGCTTACCTTGAATGTTAGAAGGAGCTATGTTATAAGTATGTGGGAGTGTGTCATTGACCACTCGCCTTTTGTGTAAGACTTTGGGATTAGTTGTGTGTACTCAGTACCAAAAGCTTTAAACCTTGACGGATATATATGAACAGGATGTTAATGCTTACATTACCATGTAGCCTATACTCTACGACACAGAGTCAATGAGGCCGGGAATTACTGAACCAGAATTTCCACCTGCATGGCGCACTTGCTATTGCAAGCGCTATGACAGTAAACCACTAAATTTCCATCTGCCTTGCGCACTTGCTACAGCAAGTGCAGCGACAGCAACAGCAACAGTAACAGCTACTGCAAATGCAACTGCAACAACTACTACCTTTTAACCTTTTATAAAAAAAAAACTGTTGTTCAAACCTTTTCATTGAAACCTGGAGATTAGAAACCTATGCAATTTTGGAAGGACCGATAGTCCAACCACTGCAACTGGACACATTATACAGCCACTATGACTGTAAAAAAAAAACACACACACACACACACCAGTTTAAACGTTCGAGGAAGTTTCAGACAGGGCTATTAGCCAAATACCATTAGAGTATACTTGCATTTAATGCTAATCACTACCGGTGATACATGTTTAGTCCTTATGGACAAGCATACCCTTTGTAGATGCACCACCGTCAGTGAGGATGGTTGGGAAGTAAGAGCCAAGTTGCTCAAGCTATTATACAATCTGCAATACATCCAATTACATGGATGAGGGGACGAATATGAACTATGGATGAGACATGATCAGAAAAAAAAACAGGGAGAAAAAGGAAAATGCGTTGTACTCAATGAGATCAAAAAAAAAGAGGAGAAACAAGTTTGCTAATATAGCACGGATTTTACTTACACCGAGTTGAATAATACCAGTCTATGATACGAATTACCACGGATGCCACAAAGGCAATAACACTTATTACGGGATAACCGATAACACGAACTATTAGACAAAAAAAAAGGCAGAAGCAAAAAAAAAGAAAAAAAAAAGAAGCAAAAAGAAGACCAAAAAAAAAAAAGAAGAACAAAAAAGAGGGATATCCATCAAAGGGAGATTGACAAAAGAATACTTCACAACAACCGTGTGACAGACATTACCAGTTTACTAAACGAGACATGGGACGACCGCACTCCGTTCGGAGCATGTGGGCCTGACAGACTTATTTATAAGTTAGTCGGGTAAGTAGTAATGTATCAGTACGGTACCCCATGCAAGTAGACAGGTAGTGTTAGGAACACGAGAAGTAGTCAACTCCATTCTACGGACAGTAAGACGGATTACCTCGAAGATGGACGAGAAGAGCCGCAGTTAAACCAACGGGCTAAAAAAAAAAGAGAACCTTCAACAGAGAACAGTGGACAGTATACAGGGAAGACAAGGAAACAGTTCAAGGATAGGAACCCAAAAAAAAAGCAACAAGAAAACCTATTATGGACGAAAATATGTAGAATCCTCATAAGGATCGAGTAATTCTTACAATCCAGAGGAAATCTACCAGATGATATGGATATAAACGCGTGACTACGCGAGAAGAAAAGATAAAGCTATATGATAGTAGAGAAATCTTGCTTAAAGAACAATGGATTTGGAATGTACCACTCATAGGACAATTCGCACATCTTATCTGTTGGACTCATGAAATATTAGCTGTTGAGCGTTTACGCCTCTGCACTCTGTATGACTGAGTGTTTTGGTATTGCACTCGTGCAGTTATTAATTGTGGAAATGCTGAAAGATAAAGTGGATATCAACAAGAGTGTGAAAAAAAAAGAACTACAACAGTGTGTTACTCCGGAGCAAAATCACCAGGAGACATGGATGACAAACATCATCTTTGTGGACATATAGGCTGGTACGTCTTAGTATTACAAAGACAAGTGCAAAGAGCACTAAGTACTAACAGTAGCCAATGTCACATTACATCTCAAACTGAATATCAGTGAGAGAAGACACACGCATATATGCTAGTGATCCAAACCAGTGGATTCACAGCAAAAGAAAAAGGCAATTGAGCCTTTGTTCATGGGTCTACACCTCATACGGAGCGAGTGGGCCCAAAAGAATGAACTTGGGAGAGAGCACAAAAAGATCAGTGCCTCACCTTTTATATATTGTGGAGCCCTGAAGGGCTAGAATTATACCCGTCTCTCTGATATGAGGATAATCCACGAGTTGGAGAACTCTTTGAGAGCCAAGTATCCAGCGCTCCTTGTTGAGCGGCTGTTGTATACTTGTGGGGTACGGGGGCGTAACCCTTTTTAAGGGGGGTAGAGCCTCTTGGCTGTGCACATGTGTGCACTTATTTTTGGCTGTTTGATATGCATTGCATGCAAAAAAAAAAAGAGAATTGGTGGTGTGCGGGGCATACGAGGTTGTTTGATTAGTATGTGAATTATTTAGTATGCATAGCATACAGTGAATTGGTTTTCTTGGTTATGGTTGGTACGCGGGGCGTGCGTTGTTTGTTGTTTGGGTGTGATGTACACTTGAAAGTATGTATCCTATGAGATACTTGTTTGAATGATTGTATGTACACCATGTGTGTAGTACTTTTCTTATGCTATCTGTGATATGCATTCATATTGCTTTATAGAATGATTACATATGGTATTGCCTAGATACGAAATGAATCATTAGATATGGAATGTGGAACAATGGAATGTTATGGACACCTCAGGAAGGTTGTCAGGACTTGTAGAACTGATAGGAAATGATGGTGCTGATGGATCACCTATATCCATATATGATTGAACTAACGCCACAACGTGATGGCTATGTGCTGTATAAGCGCAATATGATGTGTGTAAATGATATATCACATAGATATACATTATGGGAACAATGGGTAGTTTACATTTATATATACTTACCTATTTGATTAAGAGACTTCGGGACGAAGTCTTTTTAAGGGGGGTAGACTGAAATACCCCAAATTATTAAAGCATGGATTAAATATTTAATCATATTAATTAAGGCCTAAACATGCCTTAAAAGTCAACTGAGAACAACAGTGGTCAACATAAAACAAGATGTTGCACCCTTTGACTGTTAAGGGTAAATAAATACCCAAATAAACTTCTTAGGACCTAAAAATTTGTCCTAAGCATATTAACATACTACTAAACATATTATAACCGTTGGACAACACTCCAACACAAAGAAAAAGCATTTACATGCTTCAAGGTCAAAAAGGGCAAAAAGGTGCTCTAGGAAAACCTTAAAAATCAAAGGACCTCTAAATGATATAAAATTGAATTACATGATCAAATATCATGTAAGGAACACAACAAAACCGTTGTCAAAGAAAACCAAGCCCAGAAACACCTTGCGACACAAAATGTGCACTAAAACTCCTTAAAGCACGTTTTTGTGTAATCGCCTTCTAATTTGTTTTAAATGGGCTAAAAGGTTATAAATACCTTTAAATATAATAAAATACCATATTATATGATATTAGGAATTTAATTCCAGAAATTTACAGATTTTTACAAATTTAATATTAAAATATTAATAAAACCCTAAAGTGGGGCCCACATGAGTCAATATTGACCAAGCATGGTCAATGGTCAATTAATTGACCCATTTGGACCAAGGAGGCCGGCTGCAATAAGTGAGGAGACAGCATACAATGATTTTGGAGACAAATCATTACCTAATGTTCAATTTGCAATAGTAACTTTACTTTTTTCAAATTAATCAAGCTTTCCCACCTTCTCCTTCCTCCTTGTCCGATCCCAGCCTCTCCAACCGAGCTCTCCTCCTTCCTAGCAGCTCTCAAGCTTTGTTCTTGAGCATGGAAGGCAGATCTAACTCCTAAGCTCCTAATGTAAGTGTTTTAATGTCATTTTTAGCTCTTTTCTTCATCTTCTCACCACCAACACCTAGATTTCGTGGCTCATCAATCCTATGGCTTATTCTCAGTGTTCTAAGGTTAGAACAAGAGCTAAACTCGGTTGAGACCAGTAGAGGGACCAAGGTTGTTCAAATCTACATTTTAAGGTAAAAATGTGCTTTAAGCTCATAACTTTTGATTCCCTTCGAGTTGGCTGTGTGAAACTTTGGTCATAGCCTCCTTCTTCTCCTTTTCATGTGGAATCTGTTGGTTAGCCATTTGGAGCAAGGATGGCCGAGATCCAAAGGAAATACCCTCTTTTAAGGCATTTTTCCAAGGTAAAACCTAACAACAAGGTAGCATTTCGAGATCTAACTATTTCCTATGTCAATATGGTGGATCTAACACCTTGTGGTGTGTTTGGTTCAGGTCGAAACCACTTAGAACTTCCCTTGCATTTTTAAGGTGATTTTTGCCTTAAATCTTACATTAAATTACTTCTTATGGTTAGATCTTGCTTGGAGACTAACTAGGCCTTGTTTCTGTTTGAAAACATGTAAAACAAGCTGTGGGAATTTTTCCTTAAGGTGGCCGAACCCAAACAAGGCTTTACCTAAGCTAAATCAAGGTATAAATCACTTAAAACCTTAACTTGATACATTAACACAAGTTTAAATGTGTGTATATCAATTGCCGTGAGTGAAGAGAGAAAAACAAGGTCTTGTTTGACCTTAAATGTTTAAGGAATGGTTTAATAAATTTTATAACTAATTAAACAAGCATAATTGTCAAATTTAAGACATTATGTGGAAGTTTGGTAATTAAATGGAAAGTGTGTGGTGAGGCCGAAATTATAAGTGTTTTGGGACATTTATGTGTAATTTATTTTGCAAGCCAATGTTTGTAATAAGGCCATGTATTTTAGGCCATTTTATTTATGCATTTACAAGCTTTTAATTAAGTTTAAGTAGTATAAATGCATTACCGAAAATAAATGGGGTATTAGGTGTAATTAAATTAAATTTGGGGGCTTTAGAATAATAAGGCCGAAAAGAGAGGTAAAAAGAGTTAAAATAAAGTTTATAAGATTTTATTAAGTTTTGGGGTTAAATGGTGATTTCTAGAAAGTTTGGGTGCAAACCGTAATTATAAGGAATGGTGGTCAAGGAAATATTAAGGTGGTCAACCTTGACCATATGCTAGGTTTTGACCAAATAGATAAGTTAGATAACTTATTTAAGGTGTTATAATAAGATAAGTATTTAAGGTAATATTTTTATAACATATGTGGTAAATATGTTATTACCGAAAATAAAGGGTGTACAATGGTATTTTAAACACCCATGGGCTATTAGGAATTTTTAGGAATTTATTTGGTGGATTTGGAATTAAAACGAACTATATATGTATAATATATAGTTATATGTCATTATGACACTTTGGAGAAAAATAGATGGTGGAATGGTAAATATTGAAAGTATATGGGTTAATAAGGATATTTATAACCCTTTGGTGGAATTTGGTGATTTTAGAATTATTAAGGAATTTAATAAGATATGTGTATAAAATATAGTTTTAATGATATTATGAACTATATGTTATAAATGGGCCAAATGGACAACTATAGAATAGCACAAGGGTGTTCGGAATTTACAAAAAATAACCATAGGTTATACTCTTTTATAAGTTAGAAATGTTATATTAAATGGTATATATAACATGGTAAAAGAAAGGGGTGATTTTGTAAATAAAGGAAACTATGGTTTATAGAAAAGAATAAGATTTTCTTATGGTGCCTAAGAGGCAATATGAATAGTTTTGTATAAAAACTATAGGTTATAAGTTAAAGGAAATAAAAATATCATATCAAATGGTATTAGTATTTTGGTATAACATTACATGATGTTATGTGGTCAAAAAGGGAATTTAAATAAATTCAAGGGCTATACCGAATTAATAAGAGTTGGAAAATGAATTTTAGACTACGGTCTACTATGTTATAAATGTTATGACAATTAAATGGTATTAAGGTGGTTCAGATGGAATTAATATAAGGAAGGGTACTCACATAAATAGTGTGACAAACTATAAATAAATGGGATTTATAAACTAAGGTATTATGTAATAAACCTTAGGAGTTGTAAATGTACAACATAAAATGTTACTCATGTTAGGATAATAATCTTAATATAAGTTGTACAATATGATACAACTAATGGGAATAACCATCTAATAGGAGATGATAAAAAGTAACATAAAATATAAGAGTTTATTGAACTCATGGGAATTACCTACGTGGTAAATATATACATACACAAGAATAATGTATATAAGGTGGATATATATTTTGGTTGAAAACCATATGATTTAATGGTGGTGGTTATTTAAAAAAAAATAATAATAATAATAAATATAGTTACGAACTATAAGTATGAGTTTTGGAAGCAAATAATATTTGCTAAAGATAAAGGGATTATACAACATGTCGAATTATGAAGGATGGTGGGAAAAAAACAATATGAAAGAGAATACAATAAAATAAATGATACAATAAGAAAAAATAATATAATATAATAATATAATCATGCATGCATACATGCAACTATGGGTACGCACCTAAACTGGAGGGTGGATAAGATTAAAAAAGAAATAGTGAATTAAACTTAACAGTTGGGATAGTTTTGACGTACGCGTTTTAAGTAACAAAACCGACTGTTTTAGAGAAACCCGTAACGACAACTGTAGAAAACAGGGGTGAACTGTCGGGGTTGCTTATTATTCGGAAATACGGATGTAGTTAGTCATGGAGACTGACTTATAGTTTTATTACCGTTTAGAGTGTACTTCTGACAAGGACGCTTGACGAGCTAACGGACTACACGGAGCGTAGGATCTTGCTGATTCATACTCCACCGTAATACAATCAGGGTGAACGGTATGTAAAGGGGTTTGCCGAGTTGACCTAAGGTTGCTCCTTGGGCTCGGATTTGGTTGATATAACTTGTGTGTTATATGTGTGTGGTTACATGTATGTGTTTAAGTGTTGATGCATTAATTATTTATGCACGGGCGTCCTACGGGACTAACACTACGTCGACTATAGATCGACTTATATAAACATACATATGCGTTGTGATGACATGACGGTTACTTGATATAATACCATGATATTAATATTAAGGATATGGTAACCTAAGTAAAACACTTAGGAACGAGTCACGACATTGTCGGTCTCTAGAGCATGGATCTCTAACATAAATATCACCTAGATGACTTCTAGGTATGCGTGACCCATTGGGCCGCTGGTTAATAAAATATTCTCCATAAGACTAAGAGCAGATCTTGAACAACATGAGAGAGTGATGGTATGAGATTGAGGTGAGGAATCCCGGTGGTTTACGAACCACTTGGTTGCGCATTTGTGATCACTGAGGGGTTTCCTAATTGGATTCCGCTCCAGGTTATATCCAACGAGCCCAAATAGGTTCGTGGATCAGGTGGCTACGGCCTTTTTATGGACGTCTTACGAGACATAAGTGAGTCAGGGGCCTCCGGACCTCTGGCGAAATGAGCACCTTTGTGTGTACGGGGGACTACTGTCCATGGTGAGGTTATCGGGTTGTCCTAACATGACGCCCTACTGACATTAATTAAACATGGTTGGATGGAGCCTACAAGGCTAAGGTAAATTAACTATGGGAACTGTACGCTACGGCGAATGTACATTGTACATATGGACGGGGCTTGAAAGCCAAACTAAAATAAATTGACAGTGGATGGTGAACACTACGGCGATTGTACATTGTACAAAATATTGTTGTTATTGCTCGATACGTTCGATATACAAATGTTGTTTGAAATATTCTATGAATGTTTGGTTGGATGGATGATTAATGTTTATGAAAATTTGGATGGTTGATTATGTATATTATACATTTATGCTTCAGTTTTGATTATAACTGTAAAAAGGAAAAGCATGAAACCAATCTAATAATAAGATGGTTAAAATGACAAGTGACCATTAGGGTCCAGGCCCGGCATACTCAGCGTCTATCGCTGATACTACACCATTTCAGGTTGTTGATCATTGTCGGAGCTGAAGAGCAGGAACAAGGGTAGTTGGAGATGTTGTATGGTAATGAAGATGGTGTATGGTCTTATGGTAAGGTTATGTATTTTTCAGGATTGGGTAGACGCTCACTTGTCAATGTTTATGGTTATGGACTTAGTTTGATGTATAGGAGTTTCTCGTTATCACTGCGGTTAGCAGTTTGTTTATTTTGGAAGTTGGATGTGGTATGGCTACGTTGCTCGCATGGGCGAGTAATGGCCGGTGACACCCATGGGAGTTTTGTAATTGTTATTATTTTTCCGCTGCGAGACGTTTTATTTATTGCTACGAGGGATTATATCGTGATTATGGAGAGGGGTGTTACATGGATCGTCTGAAAAAAGCAAGTGGAAACATGTAGTTCACGAAGAGGAAGAAAAAGACCGGGGTGCGGAGCGCCTTGACGGCCTCGTACCGTCGTCGTGCACATGCTCCTGGTGACAGGGCGAGTAATCCTGCCCCAGCATGGAAAAGCAGCACACCATTCATCTTTCCATCCGAGGTCAATCTTTCACGACCCGGCGTTTCAAGTACCAGCACCAACCAATGGTAGCGGAGGATGACTCGGCGGGTTCAATATACCGAGGAGAACGCATGCAGTGGCGTCATATCCAGTAGTAGTGCTTGGTCTGACAGATCATAGCACAGCGCTAGCTACAGTATCTCGGGGGAATCAAGCCCCAGACTGCTCGTAGAAGCTCAGACGTCAGGCGGTGGTAGTTCATCACGTCCACCCACGCCCATCATCCGTCCGTGCTGTTGAGGACCATGTGATGACTGAGCGTTCGCCACATGCTGATGACGATGGTTGTGGTGCTGATGATGAGGACTCACCCGACGTGGATGAGGAGCAGGATAATGAAGATGATGAAGTCATGGATAAGGAGGATGACACTGACGAGGAAGCAGTGCTAGCGATGGTTCCAGTCATTCCTACCTCTTGGAAGTTGACAAAGGTGCCAGTTCCTGGCGGTCCACTACTCACTAGTGTTATCACTAGCTTCGGGGGTCATGTAGCGCTTGACTTATGGACCTCGGCTAAGGTATGTTCTCTATCTTCTCCTGTATTTGATCATTTAAATCATACTACGTTTTGTAAGTGTTAAATATTGGTCATTATGTAGGATCGTGGGGTTTTGAGTTTCAAATCCCGTAGGGTGATGCTTACCTGCTGGCCAAAAGATCAAATTTCCAGACCAAGAACAAGGAAGATGCTTGTGTATTCTAGTATAGAGCACCTACAGGATATTACGATGCCATACAACAATATGTCCCTCATCAGTGCTTTTGTGGAGAGGTGGCAGCCTGATACAAACTCATTCTATATGCCGTTTGGTGAGATGACGATTACCCTGCATGATGTGTGGATGATACTGCAAATCCCCATCGTTGGTCGTCATTGATAGGGGATTCATCCACCCCTGAGTTGAAGGAGGTAATGGCTGATTGTCTTAATTTTGGGGCAGATGTTGAGAGTATGACAGAGACACTGTGGAATACGGGGGTTTGTATCAATTGCGAGCTTGTGTGCAGCAATGTAGGGATGAAAATGAAGAGGCAATGAAGTAGGCATGTGGTTGGTTGTATCATCTGATTGGTACCACCATATTAGCTGGAAAATCAAATGGTTGTCTGAGTCCACAGCTGTTCTGGTTAGTAGCTCCCATGAAGAAACGTACCAAGCTTTGTAAATATGCATGGGGAGCTGGTACTCTTGCATGGTTATGTCGCCAGCTAGGGATAACTTCTCGTGCCGGCTCCAGTGGGATAGGTGGTTCTATGACGTTACTTGAGGTATGTTCCTCTAATGCATCTAGTATATGATAACTCACTGAGTATTAATAATTGGTACTGCTTAATCATTCTAGTGTTTATATGCACAGTGCTGGATTATGCGTACTTCCTATATTAAGACCAGCGATTAGCCCGGACTGGCGCGCTAATGATGATAGACCTTGGGCTCTAAGATGGGTGAGATCTACCTCTCAAGTGCAGGATCATCGTTCACTGCAAGGATATCGTGAGCATCTAGATGCTTTGACTGCTCTAAATGTAAGTGTTTGTAGTTGCTAACACATTGAACCATTATTATTTTTGTCTTTCGTTGTTGGTTACATTTTACTATTAATGTTCATTGTAGATTGATTGGTTGCCCTACGGTCGAGATAATGTAATGTTCATCGAGGGCGTACATGGTATAGAGGTAACATACAGGTTTTGGGGTTGAATGAGCCTTACATGCCTGGGCGTTGTCTACGCCAGTTTGGTTACATTCAGGATATCCCTGAATCTCCTATTAGACCCAACCCAAGGTCTGAAAAACGAGGAAAAACCCAACCCTACACCTGTGTATACCCCCCCATGTATAGTTTGTGGGAAAACACTCATAAATTGCTGGTTCTAGGGTATACGCGCACAAATGCGCGGTTGCATGCTTGTGACCCACTTACCTAGATTGGTACACCAAGCACACACACCTGAAGATCCAAAACCCTAATAGTTATCAGACCACCCTGGTTCATCGTCCAGATCCCTGTCTAGTAAGTCATATTTTCATAGTACTTCATTACATATCACTTTTATTTTTTATGTGTACTTACCTGACCAAGTGTGTTACAGCTACTGTCTGAGGCAAGTGAGCTTGCATGCCCGTACTACAAGAGAACAATGCATGGGACTGGTCATACTATCGTCAGGGGATGCCAGAAGAAGAACAAAGAGCTGCAACTCATGGTCTTGAGGATGTGTTCAGCTCTTTATACATATGGGATAGTTACCAGTGCCAGCATGGTGCACCCTAGTGGTTGTCATCTTGGATTTGGATGTAATAAACTTTAGTATCATCATGGAACTATTTGTTATCTTCATTTTTACTTGGTGTGTTAGACGCTAGTACAATTTGTGTGGTTGTAGTTTTTTTTGGTGGACTTGGTGATGGTGGAATTATTGCTGACAATGCTGGTGACCTTCTTGATTATATTTTGGTTGATTTTGTGGAGGTTCTTAGAACCGGTGGAGATAAGAAAAATAGGGGAGACTATGGAAAAATTTTCTAGAAATGCATCGTTTCTACAATGCTAATCTGGGTGGTCTAAATTCTTTGTTTGTCGTTGAGTGTTCTCCAGCAATGATAGTGTCGAAATGAAATATCTAACATGTACCCAAGATTGTATATGTCACGAGAAATGAAATATTTCAAAATGTAGAAATTCCTAAGAAAGAAAAGATGTGTGACCAACTTCAATCTAAACTTCCCGGAATGCCTTTGTTTCTGTTGAGCTTGCTGCCTGAGAGAAAGAATTGTGATAATGTTTCCTCTCAGCGCTGTTATTGATAATACGGTGTGTCACGTGAAATGAAATATATCAAAATGTAGAAATTCCTAAGAAAGAGAAGTCCCCGAATTCAAATCTGATGAATCACATAATTAAAAGTCAATAACTATAACAACACGTTTATTCCACGTCCAAACATCTACTAAAGATTATAAATCCTGAAAATTATAACAACACGAGAACTAACAAGATCAACGCAATAACCGATACCTAATATTTCCTAACCTTTGTTCTCTATTCCCTGCTATTACATTACGTCTCATCTCATAAATTGGTTCTTGTTGTGAAATCATCATCACCGGGCTCAATAGGATCATAAATAACAAGTAATGGAATATGAGCGATGAAATCCTTATACTCCATGTAATTCTCCATCATCCGGCGAACTGATGTATCATTTCGTACATGAATAAAAGTCCACTCGTAGTCGCCTTCCAGCCCCAAATACACCATTGTTGTTATGTTTATTATGCCGAGGAGGGACTGTAGTGCTCAAATTACTCGTCATTGTAGATCCAGGAGATTACTAGGATATGGCATAGTAACTTATATGCGTCTGTGCCCCATTCTTCTATCAAATTGAGCTCCATGACGACCAAAAGTAGCTACATAATTGACATGCAAACAGAAAGGAAACTTCATTTGATTTTGAGAGCGAAATGGGAATTAAGGTATAAAGAGTTCAAGCAAGATGTAATTAGACAGATTCTGAGAGCACAGGGTAAGGAATGAGTATGTTGGGACACTAATACCCACTTTTATAATATTTGAGTAACACTGACATGCCCAACGGCTAGTTCAACGGCTAGTCCAACGGCTACTGAAAGGAAGCGTACCAAACACACCATGAAGAAGTTGATGATCCGGTACAAAGTGAATTCAAAGTTACCATAGGTAATTACTTTTGTCAGGAAAGGTACACATACCAGGTTACCGTTTGCAGTACAAAGTGAATTCAAAGTTACCATAGGTAATTACTTTGTCAGGAAAGGTACACGTACCAGGTCACTGTACACGTACCAGGTTACCGTTTGTAGTACAAAGTGAATTCAAAGTTACCATATGTAATTACTTTTGTCAGGAAAGGTACACGTACCAGGTTACCGTTTGCCGTACAAAGTGAATTCAAAGTTACCATAGGTAATTACTTTTGTCAGGAAAGATACACGTACCAGGTTACCGTTTGCAGTACAAAGTGAATTCAAAGTTACCATAGGTAATTACTTTTGTCAGGAAAGGTACACGTACCAGGTCACTGTACACGTACCAGGTTACCGTTTGTAGTACAAAGTGAATTCAAAGTTACCATAGGTAATTACTTTTGTCAGAAAAGGTACACGTACCAGGTTACCGTTTGCAGTACAAAGTGAATTCAAAGTTACCATAGGCATTACTTTTGTTAGGAAAGGTCCACGTACCAGGTTACCATTTGCAGTACAATGTGAATTCAAAGTTACCATAGGTAATTACTTTTGTCAGGAAAGGTACATGTACCAGGCCACTGTACATGTACTAGGTTACCGTTTGTAGTACAAAGTGAATTCAAAGTTGCCATAGGTAATTACTTTTATCAGGAAAGGTACACGTACCAGGTTACCGTTTGTAGTACAAAGTGAATTCAAAGTTACCATAGGTAATTACTTTTGTCAGGAAGGTACACGTACCAGGTTACCGTTTGCAGTACAAAGTGAATTCAAAGTTACCATAGGTAATTACTTTTGTCAGGAAAGGTACACGTACCAGGTCATGTACACGTACCAGGTTACCGTTTGTAGTACAAAGTGAATTCAAAGTTACCATAGGTAATTACTTTTGTCAGGAAAGGTACACGTACCAGGTTACCGTTTGCAGTACACAGTGAATTCAAAGTTACCATAGGTAATTACTTTTGTCAGGAAAGGTACACGTACCAGGTTACCGTTTGCAGTACAAAGTGAATTCAAAGTTACCATAGGTAATTACTTTTGTCAGGAAAGGTACACGTACCAGGTCACTGTACACGTACCAGGTTACCGTTTGCAGTACAAAGTGAATTCAAAGTTACCATAGGTAATTACTTTTGTCAGGAAAGGTACAAGTACCAGGTCATGTACACGTACCAGGTTACCCTTTGCAGTAAAAAGTGAATTCAAAGTTACCATAGGTAATCACTTTTGTCAGGAAAGGTACACGTACCAGGTCACTGTACACGTACCAGGTTACCATTTTTTAACTTGTAACCTTGTGGCTAGTTCATGACCAACCTCTATATAAGGGATGCCTCCTCCATTTCATCTTCACACACTCACTCTCCATATTCTCGAAGCTCTCTATCTCCTAACTCTCTTCCAAAAATAATTTCGTAAAACTGTGCAAGTTCTCTCTCTAAACATGAGTCAATCTTCAGATTTCGATCATGAGTATGTTCCAGTATCAAGCCCAGTAAGTATTTAGTTCATTGTCTTTGTAAATCATATTCACACTAATATTTCATATTTCAATATGCATCTAACATTCTCTCGACCCTTATTGCAGGAAAGTGACTCAACCACTGATTCAGATTGGGATGAATTTGATGAAGGTGTTCCAGATCATAATGCAGAGATGGGTGACTACATGCAAGAGATGTATAATCGACCTCCGGTGGTGGACACAGGTTACTTATTTCAAACAAACCAGGCCTTTAGGAGTAAAGAAGAAGCGAAAGCTTGGGTAGATAGTGTTGGCCATCCCAACCATATCTACACCATAATTCAAAGTTCTCGGTCGGGCCAAGATTTCCACATAACATGCGAGAGGTATTGGAAACCACGAAGGACATCACGACCTGGTGTCATCAATCAGCGCAGATCATCTGGTTCAAAGAAATGTGGTTGTCCTTTTAAAATTAAGGGGTATTACACAAGCTACGGGTGTTTCTTGCAAGTGGGTAACGGATGGCATAACATGATCTCGCAGAGTGGGCAGAGGGTCATTTTGTGGGAAAACGCCTGACTGAGGCGGAGGAGATTATGATCGATCAGAGAAGCAGAGTCGGTGTGCCACCCTGTGCAATTTATTCAGAGCTCACAACAATCAACCCAGAAACGTCAGCAACAAGGAAAGACATATACAACCGAATACAAAAACACAAAACTAGTAAAGAGAGATGGCCGATCTATGGGTGCAGACTCTGCTGAGTGAGCTAGACAAAAACAACTACTACTACGATTACACTACAGAACCAAGTAAGTCAACTCAGTATGTCTCAAATAACTTCAATCATTTAGGTTTCATATTAATTTGATAGATAACATGATTATATTTCACAATTTAGGGGATGAAACACGACTTGGGTCCATCTTCTTTGCACACCCTACCTCTAGATTACTGCTCCATGCTTTCTCGTATGTCATAGGCATTGATGCTACCTATAAAACAAACATAGCAAAAATGCCTTTGGTTCAGTTCAACGGGATGACGAGTATAGGCAAAAACTTCAGCATTGCCTTGCATTTCTTGTATCAGAATCAACAGACATGTATGTGTGGGCACTTCAACAATTAAGGGACCTCCTCGGGCGGACTACAACCTCTACATTTATCACCGACAGATGTCTGGCCCTGATGAAAGCCTTAGAAGAGGTATTTCCTGAATCTCATCATCTACTATGTCGTCGGTGGCACATAAGTAGGAACGTTCAGGGGAAAGCCGAGACTTATATGGGTGATAGAGGAAGGGCGGCGGCTGCAGTCCGAATGTGGACTGTGGTTGTCTACTCGAGCACAGAGCAGGAGTACAATGAGAGGTACGAAAATTTCAAGAATACATACCGAAGCTACCCACGTTTCATTACGTATGTTGCATCAGTCTGGGAGAAATACAAGGAAAAATTGTGGAGGCTTGGGTCAAGAATGTGTTGCACTTCGGCACACAAACGACAAATAGGTAAAATTGCTAATCTGGTAATGTTTAAGATAATACAGTCATTGTTATAGATCTATAAAACTTACTTAAACATTTGATAGGGTGGAGAGCGCACATTCTTCTCTAAAGGCGAGATTAAGGAGTGCGAGACACACTTGGATGTAATCTTTCCAAAGATTGATGATCATGTGACAAGCATCCGGAAGTTAAAAAAGGATTTTGAGGCGGCCAAGACAAAACACAGAAGAGAGCACATGAGGGTTCCAATTGCTGACTGATCGGGAAGGTTAGTACCCTTTGCTTAGATGAGCTAGTCATGTAACGCCCCTACTTAATGAAAGTGCAGCGGAAAATAAAATACTAAGGCGATTACAGATCATCGGGCTCCAAACACCCGGCACCAAACCTCACCGATTACAACCTATAAGATTATAAATGCTACGGTCTGAACTCGAGAAAACATAATATAAAGATAATAATAACAAAAGACAATAGCTCTCCAAAATTCCTAATTCCCATCCCATACACTCATACTTTTCGTGGCCACCTGTATAACAATTCGTACCTGCAAGATGAAACCAAGCAACCCACCCGGGAGGGGTGAGTCAGTTCCCTGGAATGGAACTGGTACAACTCTCTCCAAAACGAAAGTTAAAATACATAACTCTTAAAATAAAACAATAACCTGAACCAACGCTTAAAACAAAACCAGAAGAACAAGGCACTTCCAAATCACCAAGTCAAAGGTAACAATTCAAAGATAAGGATAAATAACAAGTAAGTAAAGTTAGTCAATTAAAAGAAACCACATCATAAGTCAGTGATCATCCATTGCCCGTGTTAGATTCAGTTCCAATTAGGAGTAGAAAGACCCAAGTGGTCACAAGGACTAGGAATGGAAAGAAGAAATCCAAGAACCAACAACTCAAGGTGGAATGAAACCAATTGGAAGAGATGGCTCCGCTGCCAATTACGTCCCTCTTGGGACAGGGGATATACAGCCCTCGCTGTTTACAAAGTCCGATTGGATAGGGGATATACAGCCCCTCGCTGTTTACCGGTGAAGATGTGCGCACATCACAACAAAGACTCAGCTCATTGATGAAACGATAGCCAGAGTCAAAGGAAGAATTTTCCAAGATAGACATTTTCCCATATCCCCACTAGATTATTAACTGCACAAGTGTAATACCAAAACACTTAGTCCTACAGAGTGCTGAGGCGTAAACCCTCAACAGTCAATATCTAATGAGGCAACCAGATAAGAGGAACCAATGATCATGTGAGTTGTACATTCAAGGCTCCATTAGTCACATCAAGCTGAGTTAGTCACACAACAGTTTCCTTTCGAGATTCATTCAAGCTTAGTTAGCGTTTCTCAAAACATTCCATAAAGTTCATCACCAAAAGTATCTGAGTACGAGAAATCATACCTGGTATATGTAGAAGCAGTAACCAAACTTGAAAATGCGAACTACTTCCACTAATCACCTATAATTAAAGTATTCCAAGCATTGATTAGTTAAGGCACTATAATGCTACCCATCTTCCATTCTTATTAGTCTATAGTTTTATTTTACAGTTACTCTCTCCTAAGGATCTGGCTAGATCTCGTAATTAAATCTTTAATGTATACTTAACTTATTCCATTTACCTACTCCTGATTATAGTTTTAGTTTAATTAAACCCTTTGGTTACGCTTGGCTAACTTACTTTGACACCTATTAAGGTTTAGGATATGTACTTCCCCCTAATAGTCCACCTAGATGTCACATTAACATTTAATATTTTTAATTGTCACGTATGAATTAGGTTTATCCCAATTTTTCCCTCTTAATATGTTTCCCATAAGGTGTATTACTTCTTTTATTTACTTCTAATGTATTTACATATACACTAATATTTTCTTAGGATTTATCCAAAACATTCTTTAAGAAATTCTTATTGTATTTAATTATATTTAATATCTTTTAGACATATCCACAACTGATATATGGTTTATAAAATAAAGTATTTGCCCTAGTTTTATTAAGCATATTAACCTCCATAATAATAATATGTAGTTTAGTTTAATACCTTGATTTAACATAAGTTCCTATTTATTTTTCTCACATTGGTATATATATATATATATATATATATATATGTAAACAACTTTTACTTCACTTAAAGATAATACCCAAAATATTTATAAACACACTGGTATAAAATGTTAATTTAGGTTTAATTATTTTCCCCAACCTAAAAAGCTTATTAACAAACCATACTTTAATTTTGTTACATTAAAAACCATATATTATAAGTTATTCTTATGAAAATTCCATAAACAACATATTTTTATACCCATTTACCCTTGACCAAAAATTCCCAAAATTAATATATAATAACTATAACATTTTAGACATATTATAAAATTTTTATTTCATAAAAATATCTTCTTAAATTACCCAAATAATTCCATAATACTCGTAACTTGCAAAAATCATAACTTATGTTTAAAAACTCAAAACCCATATTAATTTACATCAAAATAAACTAAATTTTATAAGGAATCTGGTTAGAATTTCAAGTCAAAATACATTCGGGAAGGCCATTAAATAAATCTAGCAAGTTAGGACTTTATTCTGGAAAACATATTAACTTATTACAACTTAAACCCCACGATCTAATCTCGGCCGTCCATTTTACTAACCGAGATCGGACGGCCCAGAACTCGCGAGTTCATCAGGAATCTCCAATTCGCACCCGAGTACTAATCACTCGATATCTCACAATCTACAGAACGAAATTCGATGATTCTTGTTCCAATCGATTCGTAATCAATTCTGGTTCTAATGGTACCGTTTTCCCCAATTATCATGTAGAATTGAATAGATTTGAATCTGGGTTCGAAGTTAGGGTTCATATTCCGGTTTCAATTTGAATTCAACAAATTCTCCTATTGTAATCCGTAATAGACTAAATTGGCATGTGGGTTTGACCGGTAATGAAGTTACGATTGGAAACAACGGAGCAATTTGATCAGAAACTCACCGGAATTGCATTAACGGGGAGAATCAAAATCGGAAGTTCTGGAACTTGTTATTTTATGTGCGGTTCGGGTATGCCTCTTCTCGAATCAACTCGCGCCAACTAAGAGGGATTTGATTCATGGAACCTATCACAATCCAAACTAGACATGTAACTCTAGATGTTAGTGGAAGAATCATTGAATTTGATTAACTAGGAAGAAAGTTACAGATCTCACAAGATCTGTGTTTACCTAGTTGGTTTCGGGATGAACTGGGCAGAATTACCACCGTGATCGAGTAGGCAACTTTAGACAGATTTATCTCCCAAACCAGTGCGAATCAGCCTTGGCATTAACATGAAAGTTATAGAGGGATTAGAGATCTTCAAAACAAGCTGAAGAACACGAAATTTGGATGAGAAACGAAGAAGTTATGGCGAGACGAAGTTTACCCGATTTCAGGAAAAACTGGAATTCTGGGTTACGAACTCGCAAGGAGGCAACTTTGGATCAACTTTCTGGTCATTGTAGAAGGAGTTGGATGATGTGTGAGTAATGGTTGGAAAGAGGAAAGATAGGAGAATCGAATGAAACAAATGCATACCAAATGGTGGAGTAGAGAAAGAGATATAGGCGTCTAAAGATCGACCCATGACATGCCGAAACTGTAAGAAACTCAATCGATTTGGCTAACTCTGGTGCTGACTGGGTGCGACACGTGTCCCGAGGCGCGCGGCTGAGTCAGCTGGCCCTGGACACGTCAGCAACCTCCAAAATTTTGGCTCTAAACTTCAATTTATCATAACTTTGGCTAGGATGATCCGTTTTTAATGTTCTTTTTATCAATCTTCTTGGTTTTCCATAACCTTTTTATTGGTATACTTTTCATGGCCTGATTTAACCATTCTCAAAAAGTCAATCCTAGCAAGGCTTTTGAAGCTTTAAGGTTTCTATGATTTTATTTTGACTTTTAAGCCTTAAATCAATGTTCAAAATATTTCTAAAATCTTTATAATATATTTGGAGTGTCTTATTTTCCCATATTTATTGACTCATAAATCTCACTATTAAATTCATAATACCATATAATAAATTAATATTTAATAGTATCCTTAGGGTTTACTAAAAGAAATCCTCTAAATTAATTTAAATTAATTTATGGGGTATTTCAGTCTACCCCCCTTAAAAGGAACTTCGTCCCGAAGTTTAACACCAACTAATAGCTACTCACACCACACCAGGTGTGCTGTCAAGAATTACCAAAATGTTCATCCAATAACAATTCCAACCAAAATTCCATACCAATTGTGATTTCTCCCACAATCTATTTTCACTCATTTCCATTTCCAAATTCCACGCAAGATTACTCATCGTCAGACCAAAACCAAGATTTTTCATAGATAGAAATCAAGAATCGCACAATGTATAAATCAAGTACATGCATACACCTCTCCATCATTCTACTAACAAAACAAACAGGGCATAATCTGGATGAGGTGACGAAGAAAGAGTATGCACTACCCCCCCCCCCAAAAAGAGCCAAGGTACACCCTCGTACCGCTATGAACAAGAACCCAGTAAAGCAAGAATACAAGGAAATATCACGGGAATAGGTGTGGGTACTTCACTCTCATAGAGTCCTCAGTCTCCCAAGTAGCTTCTTCAACCTCATGATGCTCCCAAAGAACCTTCACTAGCTTGACTGATCTGCCTCTCGTTTCCCGGACCTTCGTGTCCAGGATCTGAATGGGAGTCTCCTCATATCTCAGTGTAGGTCAATCTCTAATCTCTCTGGTTGTAGCACGTGAGAAGGGTCAGGTACATACTTCTTCAGCTGAGATACATGAAACACGTCATGTACCTTCCCCAACTCCGCTGGTAGGTCTAGTCGATATGCTGCTGGGCCCACGCGCTCCGTAATCCTGTACGACCAACATACTTAGGGCTTAGCTTTCCTCTCATCCCAAATCTGAAGATGCCTCTCATCGGAGACACTCGTAGGAAAACCATATCACTGATCTGAAATTCAAGCTCTCTGGTACGCTGATCCCTGTAAGATTTCTGCCTAGACTGCGCCGCCCTCATGTGCTGCTGGATAACTCTGATATCATCCTGCAGTCTCTGAATATACTCGGACCAATCAAAATTGTCTCAGTAGGGTCACTCCATGATAAAGGTGTCCCGACACGGTCGGCCATACAGAGCCTGAAAGGGTGCCATGCCGATAGACGAGTGATAGGAGTTGTTGTAGGAGAACTCTACCAAGTGTAGACGCTCTACCCAACTCCCCTGATAGTCTAAGTCGACCGCTCTAACATATCTTCCAGTGTCGAATCGTCCTCTCGGTCTGCCCATCTGTTGAGGGTGAAAGGCTGTGCTAAGTCGCAGCTGAGTACCAAATGCCTCCTGCACCTGACGCCAAAATCTACTAGGGAAATGTGCATCACGATCGGAGACGATTCGTCTTCGGTACCCCATGTACCGGATGTGCTCTGTGGTGAACACCTCAGCTAGTTTGGGCACCTTCCATGTGTCCTTGATAGGTATGAACTTAGCTGTCTTAGTTAACCTATCGACTATCACCCAAATTGTGTTCAATCCACCTCTGGCTGGAGGGAGACCGACCACAAATCCATACTAATATCGTCAAACTTCCAGCACGGTACCGTAACGACTGAATCTGGCCTCCTGGTCGCCGATGCTTGAACTTCAACTTCTGACAGGTGAGACATCGGGAGACGAAGTCTGCTACATCCCTCTTCCATCCGCTCCACCAGAATAACTTCTTTAAATCCTTGTACATCATGGTGGCTCCAGGATGTACTGACAATGTAGAGGAATGAGCTTAGAGAGAATCCTGGTCTGAAGTTCTGTCGCATCCTGAGGAAGCATAGTCTGCCTCTGACTCGAAGGTGTCCCTCGCTGTCTAGCTCGTAGTCATACTTCAGACCATCAATCAACCCATCTGCTAATTTCTGCCTGATACCCTGTAGATACACATCACTGTCCTGAGCTGCATATACCACTAGCTATCGTGGTCGTCTCTATGAGAGCAAGAAGTGAATGTGCTCTTCTGCTCAGAGCGTCTGCCACGACATTCCCTTTACCCTCAGTGTACTGGAGGTCGATATCATAATCAGCTAGTACTCGATCCACCGTCGTTGTCTCAAGTTAGCTCCTTTAGGTCCAGATGTATTCAAACTCTTATGATTTGTCATATTCAGACCGTGGGCTCCATACAGGTATGTGTCGCCAGATCTTCAAAGCAAAAACTATGGCGAGGAGCTCAAGGTCATGTGTGGGATATTTTCTTCGTGCTTCTTCAGCTGTCGAGAAGCGTAGTCCATCACATCTCTGCCATTTTGCCTCAATACTCCACCGATCCCCTTGCCTGAAGCATCACAGTAAACCTCGAATCCCTCATTTCCCTCGGGGATCACAATATGGAGCTGTGGTCAGAGCATCCTTCAGTGCCTGAAAGGAGACCTCAATTGCCTCTGTCCATACAAACGGCTACCTTCTTCATCAGAGAGGTCAAGGGCTTGGCTAGCCTGGAAGAAATCCTTCACAAAGCATCTATAATAGCTAGCCAACCCAAGGAAGCTCCGAATCTCGGTCACTGAGCGGGGTCTGTGCCAGCTTTTCCCCGCCTCAATTTAGCTGGTCTACTGAAAACTCCCTCAGCTGAGATCACATGACCAAGAAATGCTACCTTGTCCAGCCAAAATTCACACTTGCTGAACTTGGCATAGAGTTGCCTCTCTCTTCAGAGTCTCCAAGACTGTCTCAAATGCTGCTCATGTTCCTCCCTACTCTTGGAGAAGATCAAAATGTCGTCTATGAATACGACCACTGACTTGTCTAGCTGGGCTTGGAAGACCCTCTGCATCAGATCCATGAATCTCGCTGGTGCGTTAGTCAGTCCAAACGGCATCACTGTGAACTCGTAGTGGCCGTATCTGGTTCGGAACGCTGTCTTCTCTATATCTGATTCAGCTACTGCTATCTGATGATATCCGGAACGCAGATCAATCTTGGAGAACACCCTTGCTCCCTTCAGCTGGTCAAATAGGTCATCGATCCTGGGCAGTGGGTACTTGTTCTTGATCGTGACATTATTCAACTCCCTGTAGTCAATACATAATCTCATGCTTCCGTCCTTCTTCTTGACGAACAGCACACAGGAGCACCCCAAGGTGAGACACTGGGTCGGATGAAACCCTTATCTAGTAACTCCTGCAGTTGTTTCTTCAATTCAACCATCTCTGCAGGGCCCATCCGGTAGGGTGCTTTGGCAATCGGTCCTGTACCAGGTATGAGGTCGATGTTGAACTCAACCTCCCTCAATGGTGGTAGTCCAGGTAACTCCTCCGGAAAAACGTCGGGGTACTCCGACACAACTGGTACGTCACTCTTGAACTTCGGGTCTGTCCTCAGATCCTGGGCATAACAGTAGTAGGCGGTCGCGCCTTGGACACCTCCTTCATCAGGGACAACGCCGATACAACCTTCACAGTCGGCTGCTTGGGCTGCATTCGGTATGATACTGTGATCCCTGTAGCTGACTTCAAGAGGAGACGATGCTCTGCACAGTGTAGCCTACCCTTGTATCGCTGTAGCGTGTCCATGCCCACAATTATGTCGAACCCCATGCCAGGGAAGACAATGGCATCAAAGAGGAAATCTGCTCCCTTGATGTGTGTTCAAGTCCTTACATTGCTTACTGCACTTGATTAACTCTAGATGGCAATAAGACTGAGCAGTCATGGATATCTTCTGTAGGGGCATCTATCTTAGCATGGAATGCCTGGGATATGAATGAATGGGAGGCTCCAGAATCAAACAGAACAGTGGCTTCCACCTCATTAATTAAGAACGTGCCTGAAACCACAGAGTAAATTCTAAGATTCTCAGGCAATTCTTCCAAGGTAATAAATCAGGCTAGTAGTTATACCTGTGATGACCATCCCATTGCTCTTCGCTTGAGCCTGGTTCAACACAGTCAACCTGATCTCTGAGTTCCAACCCCTACAACGACAACAAACTCTCATAAGATTTCCATTCTTATTAAGGTCTTCATGAGCATTTTAATGATTACAATGCTGAAATTACAAAAATACAAGGCTAGATCTGTCTAAAGGTTAGGTTTAAACGGCCAGGTTTCATGTGGGTCTGGTTGATGATGGATGTGGGGGCTGTGTGGGGCTTAATTCTCTTCACCCCATGGTAGATAAGTCTGGCTGCTCCCCCGAATATCAGCACATCACCCGACTTCAGGAGGATCTTTGTAGCAAGATCCATTCTCTTCTGATCTCCAAATAGGAATTCCGCGTCGTCTCCAAGTGATATGGACACCACTGGAACTCCTCTGGTGATGGACTCTAGAGACTCGTCCCTATCCTGATGCATTCCTAGCTTACCTTCTTTTCCATAGAAGTTGATGATGCACACGTCTGAGGTTAGGTCTGGGACGGGTTCATCCTCCAATTCTTGGGCTGCTTTAACTGCAGCTCCAATGATGGTCTGCAACTCTCCTGGGATTGGTGGCACCCCACCTCTTCATAGCTTCTAGTGGTGTGGTCCCACTTCTTACCTAGGCACATGATCTTCACCTTCATGGTTGAACCGTTCTTGAAGGTAGGGGTGTAAAAGTTCCCTCCTTTCACACCTAATTCTCTGATCTTGAGGATCAATGCATATTGGTCAGCTGGGGTCAAAAATTCTCGTAATAAGATCATCCCAGGTCTCAATATCTCACACTTCTCTGGTGGGTGTGGTTTGGCTTCAAAGGAAATGGTGGGTGTGGAAATAGGCAAACAGGAAAGCAAATATCGAAAGCTGAAGAAAAACAACAATTGCCATTAAGTAAACAAGTCAAGGTTCAAACTGGTTTAGCACAAAGATGTAAGAAAGAGGGATTTATAGTTCATCCCTTTACAATGCAGAGGAAAAATTACTTGAAGAAATGAAGTGAAACGAAGGTCTAAGCTTCTTCAGTAGGAAAGTAGTCCTCACCAGGTGAACTCGGGTCATCACTCGCTGATTCGACACGGTCCACCAGGTTGAGAGTTGGTGCTTTGCCTGGCCTCTGAGGGTAGTTCTGGGCAGGGCGGTTGGTAGATGGTCCTGCACCTCCTGTGCCACCTCTACCTCCTCCTCCGGCAGCATTTGTAGCTGGGGCTTTAGCCGCCGACCCGGTGTGTGGCTTGTAACTCTTGGAGTCCGGGTTCAAGAAGCATTCGAATCCCCTGTGCCCCTTCTTACCGCAGTAGTGGCATTCTACCAGGTTCCCTTTACAGTCCTTGCCTGGGTGATCCTTCTGGCACCACCTGCAGAAATACCTTCTCACGGGTTGTCTCCCCTAGGTGGCTTGTAGGAGAGGCTTAGCATAGCATGGGAAGGAAAATGGCTTTCTCATTCCCTCCCTTGAAAATTTTCCCCTCTTTTCATGATTCTGAGAGGATCCTCTTCCATTTCCTCCTCCATTATCATTCCTCCTCTTCCCTAGCACAGAATCCTGATGTGCGATGGTGGTTTCGCAGTCATTTGCATCATCAACTAGTTCCTGTAAAGTCTTTCCTCTGGTGGAACCGATCATATTCATGATCCTGAAGTCCAACCGGTATGGAATTTGTCCACCAAATACCTCGGAGCGTAAGCCCCCTCGCCAATGACGGCAAGCAACTCCACAAACTTGTCATAGTATTCAGCAACAGAGGAAGTCCCTTGCTTCAACTGCTCAAATTCACCTCTCATCCTCTTCTGTAGGTAGGATGGGTAGAACTTAGCTCTCAGGGCCACCAGAAATGCTTGGAAATCAAAGTTCGCCTGGGCGGTCAACTCGGCTCTGGCTGTCTGCCACCATCGATGAGCGGGCCCTTGGAGAAAGTAGGCCGCTATGTCCACTTGGCGATCTGCTGGAACATGTAGAGAGGTAAAAGCCTTTTGAATCTCAGCGATGTATTTCTCCAGAGCTTTCGGTACTGGCTGGCCTTCGTAGACTGGGGGACGAAGATCGTTGACCGCTTTCAACCAGTTGAACTCCCGTGGACCGTTGGGTGGTGGTGGCGGTGGTTGAGGGATCTGAGCCTGCTGCTGAGCTAATGCAGCGGTCACAATCTGAGCTATGACCTCAGGGGTAACAGCGTCGGGTCCGTAACCACCTGGGGGTCCCGCTCCTCGTCCTCCTCTTCCTCCGCGTCCTCCTCTTCCTCCTCTTGAGACATTTAACTGCTAAGGATGGTGTTTGTTGTTCAGAAGTTGTGTGTTAAATCTAGATATCTATGTAGTAACGTGCGAAGTGTTTCATAACTACCCAGGGACGGTATGTAGTTAGAGTGTTCATGGTAATGTAAGTAAAGTAAGATATGGGGTAAGGGTAACGTGCCTTTCTGGAATCCTCACTTCCCAATTCTACCCCACTTCCCCAGTTTTAAGGGCACCTATTTCTAAGTATTTCACTCGGCTTGTTTTCTCGGGCTCAGAGCGTAACTACGCTCTGATACCACTTTCTGTAACGCCCCTATTTAATAAATGCAGCGGAAAATAAAATACTAAGGCGATTACAGATCATCGGGTTCCAAACACCCGGCACCAAACCTCACCAATTACAACCTATAAGATTATAAATGCTACGGTCTGAACTCGAGAAAACATAACATAAACCTAATAATAAAAAATACAACGCTCTCCAAATCCTAATTCCCATCCCATCACTCATACTCTTCGTGGCCACCTGTATAACAATTCGTACCTGCAAGATATGAAACCAAGCAGCCCACCCGGGAGGGGTGAGTCAGTTCCCTGGAATGGAACTGGTACAACTCTCCCAAAACGAAGTTAAAAACATAACTCTTAAAATAAACAATAACTTGAAAGAAACTCTTAAAACAAAACAGAAGAACAAGGCACTTCCAAATCACCAAGTCAAAGGTAACAAGTCAAAGATAAGGATAAATAACAAGTAAGTAAAGTTAGTCAATTAAAAGAAACCACATCATAAGTCAGTGAACATCCATGCTTAAGTTAGATTCAGTTCCAATTAGGAGTAGAAAGACCCAAGTAGTCACAAGGACTAGGAATGGAAAGAAGAAATCCAAGAACCAACAACTCAAGAGTGGAATGAAACCAATTGGAAGAGATGGCTCCGCTGCCAATTACGTTCCTTTTGGGACAGGGGATATACAACCCTCACTGTTAACTACGTTCTGATAGGACAGGGGATATACAGCCCCTCGCTGTTTACCGATGAAGATGTGCGCACATCACAACAAAGACTCAGCTCATTGATGAAACGATATCCAGAGTCAAAGAAGAATTTCCAAGATTGACATTTTCCCATATTCCCACTAGATTATTAACTGCACAAGTGCAATACCAAAACACTCAGTCCTACAGAGTGCAGAGGCGTAAACCCTCAACAGTCAATATCTAATGAGCAACCAGATAAGAGGAACCAATGATCATGTGAGTTGTACATTCAAGGCTCAGTTAGTCACATCAAGCTGAGTTAGTCACACAACAGTTTCCTTTCGAGATTCATTCAAGCTCAGTTAGCGTTTCTCAAAACATTCCATAAAGTTCGTCACCAAAAGTATCTGAGTACGAGAAATCGTACCTGGTATATGTAGAAGCAGTAACCAAACTTGAAAATGCGAACTACTTCCACTAATCACCTATAATTAAAGTATTCCAAGCATTGATTAGTTAAGGCACTATAATGCTACCCATCTTCCATTCTTATTAGTCTATAGTTTTGTTTTACAGTTACTCTCTCCTAAGGATCTGGCTAGATCTCGTAATTAAATCTTTAATGTATACTTAACTTATTCCATTTACTACTCCTGATTATAGTTTAGTTTAATTAAACCCTTTGGTTACGCTTGGCTAACTTACTTTGACACCTATTTAAGGTTTAGGATATGTACTTCCCCTAATAGTCCACCTAGATGTCACATTAACATTTATATTTTTAATTGTCACGTATGAATTAGGTTTATCCCAATTTTTCCCTCTTAATATGTTTCCCATAAGGTGTGTTACTTCTTTTATTTACTTCTAATGTATTTATATATACACTTATATTTTCCTTAGGATTTATCCAAAACATTCTTTAAGAAATTCTTATTGTATTTAATTATATTTAATATCTTTTAGACATATCCACAACTGATATATGGTTTATAAAATAAAGTGTTTGCCCTAGTTTTAATTAAGCATATTAACCTCCATAATAATAATATGTAGTTTAGTTTAATACCTTGATTTAACATAAGTTCCTATTTTATTTTTCTCATATAAGTATATATATATATGTAAACAACTTTTACTTCACTAAAAGATAATACCAAAATATTTATAAACATACTGGTATAAAATGTTAATTTAGGTTTAATTATTTTCCCCAACCTAAAAAGCTTATTAACAAACCATACTTTAATTTTGTTACATTAAAAACCATATATTATAAGTTATTCTTATGAAAATTCCATAAACATAATTTTTAAACCATTTACCCTTGTCCAAAAATTCCCAAATTTAAATATAATAACTATAACATTTTAGACATATTATAAAATTTTTATTTCATAAAAATATCTTTTTAAATTACCAAATAATTCCATAATACTCGTAACTTGCAAAAATCATAACTTATGTTTAAAAACTCAAAACCCATATTAATTTACATCAAAATAAACTAGATTTTATAAGGAATCTATGGTTAAAATTTCAAGTCAAAATACATTCGGGAAGGCCATTAAATAAATCTAGCAAGTTAGGACTTTATTCTGGAAAACATATTAACTTATTACAACTTAAACCCCACGATCTAATCTCGGCCGTCCATTTTTATTAACCGAGATCGGACGGCCCAGAACTCGCGAGTTCATCAGGAATCTCCCAATTCGCACCCGAGTACTAATCACTCGATATTCTCACATTCCGGTTTCGATTTGAATTCAAAAAATTCTCCTATTGTTTAGCCGAATAGAATAAAATTGGATGTGGGTTTGGGTTTGACCGGTAATGAAGTTAATTGGGGGCAACGGAGCAATTTGATCAGAAACTCACCGGAATTGCATTAACGGGGAGAATCAAAATCGGAAGTTCTGGAACTTGTTATTTATGTGCAGTTCGGGTATGCCTCTTCTCGAATCAACTCGCGCCAACTGAGAGGGATTTGATTCATGGAACCTATCACAATCCAAACTAGACATGTAACTCTAGATGTTAGTGGAAGAATCATTGAATGATGATGAAATAGGGAGAAAGTTACAGATCTCACAAGATCTGTGTTTACCTAGTTGGTTTCGGGATGAACTGGGCAGAATTACCACCGTGATCGAGTAGGCAACTTTAGACAGATTATCTCCCAAACCAGTGCGAATCAGCCTTGGCCATTAACATGAAAGTTATAGAGGGATTAGAGATCTTCAAAACAAGCTGAAGAACACGAAATTTGGATGAGAAACGAAGAAGTTATGGCGAGACGAAGTTTACCCGATTTCAGGAAAAACTGGAATTCTGGGTTACGAACTCGCAAGGAGGCAACTTTGGATCAACTTTCCGGTCATTGTAGAAGGAGTTAGATGATGTGTGAGTAATGGTTGGAAAGAGGAAAGATAGGAGAATCGAATGAAACAAACGGCATACCAAATGGTGGAGTAGAGAAAAAGATATAGGCGTCTAAAGATCGACCCATGACATGCCAAAACTAAGAAACTCAATCGATTTGGCTAACTCTGGTGCTGACTGGGCGCGACACGTGTCCCGAGGCGCGCGGCTGAGTCAGCTGGCCCTGGACACGTCAGCAACCTCCAAAATTTTGGCTCTAAACTTCAATTTATCATAACTTTGGCTAGGATGATCCGTTTTTAACGTTCTTTTTATCAATCTTCTTGGTTTTCCATAACCTTTTTATTGGTATACTTTTCATGGCCTGATTTGACCATTCTCAAAAAGTCAATCCTAGCAAGGCTTTTGAAGCTTTATGTTCTATTTTGACTTTTAAGCCTTAAATCAATGTTCAAAATATTTCTAAAATCTTTATAATATATTTGGAGTGTCTTGAAATTTTCCCAATATTTATTGACTCATAAATCTCACTATTAAATTCATAATACCATATAATAAATTAATATTTAATAGTATCATTTAGGGTTTACTAAAAGAAATCCCCTAAATTAATTTAAATTAATTTATGGGGTATTTCATAGTCAGGAGCTTGGAGGGCGATTATGTGCAACTGGACAGCCACTCTGTGGATTTGACAAGTTAACCTCTCATGGATTACCTTGCGCTTGTTAAATTAAACTACATGCTGAATAGTGGTATACTATGCTCGAATTAGGGATATACATCGTTTTCTGGTATACCCCTAAGCTGGGTGAAATTGAATCGACATTGATATGGTATCCTACATGGAGGAAGAACAGAATAGATGTGAGACATAGCTTCTGAGGTAGCACAGTTAGATGATCCTACTCTGATGGCGAAAGTTTACAGTCAAATCCAAAACTTCCTTCACCCAGATATGGTTTGCCAATTAGGAGAGTCATTGGAACAGTTTGGGATTGGCAGACCTACCGGGCCCTCAAGACCAAACCGACGGAACCTTCGTCTTGGGAGCGTACCGACCAAGGGCAGGCCAGTTAGAAGGAGCGCCATCAAATAGAAGATCACGTAATAGAGGATCATCAAATCCAAGTCGATTCCTGCCCCTAGACAACTCCCATACTACCAAAATTTCATCCCCAACCTATATCAATATATGACTGGGTATATTGATGTTCGTGGAGATGGGAATTGTGGTTTCAGGGTTATGTTGACTACCTATATTCAAACGAAGAGAGGTGGAAAGATGTCCGTAGAGCATTGTACAATCACATGAAGAATCAAGCACCTGCGAATCAACTATACAAGGTCATTTTTAACGAAGGACCGTACAACGACATGTTAAGAGCGCTTCATTAGAATTTAGGAGGGCCAGCACCTCCAGAGAAATGGATGAACACGGAAATGGGGTTGGCGATCGCGACAAAGTACACTTCGATAGTAGTTTTCTACTCTACTGTCTTTGGGGTATGGCAAGTGCCACATACCTTCCGCTCGATAATTATACCGATCGTGATAGCCCAAGAGGAGAGATCCACATAGGAATTTGCCCCCATGGTCATTTCGTAAGGTTTGGCATGGTTGATGACTCCCACTCCCCCCTGCCTATCCACAGTGGTTCTTTTATAGAGATCCAAACCTGTCGGACCTTGGATTCATCACATACAATCTAGGTTAGATAGTTGGATCAACGTTGTACCTTAGTTTTTCTTTAACTTAGTTGTTGTAACTTAGTCTTTCTTTAACTTAGTTGTTGTAACTTAGTTTTTCTTAACTTAGTTGTTGTAACTTAGTTTTCCTATAAATTAGTTGTTGTAACCTAGTTTTTCTTTAACTTAGTTTGTTGTTAATCATATTGACTTAAATGTGGTCATTCAATTGTCTATTATTTCAAAAAAAGTGTCTCCCCGCCATTCAAACTTATTCAACTAAGTTTGGTGAAAAAAAAATTGTACTGCAAATAGTAAAGTATTTTGCTATTCGCAGTACAAATTAATTTTAAGTCAAATTAATAATATAAACACATAAAAATGTAATCCAACACTTTTATTTACAAAAAAAGGTTCCTGTATTGATTCCAACAAAAAAGTAACTAGTAAAATTTGCTACTAATCAACTACAAACTACTTCGGTAAATTTACTTTCTGATATCATTTTTGGAAAAAAAAAACACAGCGACACATCATTACATGTGTACAACGTCAATATGAATTAAAAGCTTTTGTACTGCGGTGATTAGTAATTTTGTACTGCGAATAGCAACCCCCACCTTATATTATAATCCTTAAAACTTAATATAATTATAACCTATGGTTATAAAATCCCAAAATAACCGAACAGACCCTAGGTCCGTTCTAAATTAATTTCCAACCCATCAACTTTCTATTATTGCCAAATGACCCCATTTTATAACATATAGTTTCCTAATGTCATTAAAACTATATATTATACATATATCTTAATAAAACCTCATATATAATTCCATAAATTACCAAACTCTACCAAAAGGTTATAAACATCATTCCTAACCTTATACTTTCAGTATTTTACGATTTTTTACCACATATGTTACCTATATGTAACAATGATATAAAATATCATATACTATACTTATATAATCCATATTAACTCAAATTTAACCAAATAAATTCCAAATAAACCAAGGTCTGTTCTAAACCCATTTGGTACCCAGAATTTTCGGAAATTACCAATCCACCCCAATATGTATATTTCTTTTATAGTTTAATACCTAGCTTATTATAAGCTAGTATTTAATTCAATAAATTCCCAAATTTGGTCAAAGTCTCCTATATAGTCAACCTTGACTTCTAAATTCTAATTTGAGCCCAAACTCTCGGTAATTACAATATATATCCCAAACTTTCCTATAATTACAATTTGACACAAAACTTTATAAAATGTTATAATTTTATTTAAATTCATTTTAAACCCCATATTTCCCCTAAAATAGCCCACGACTTTGTATAGTTTTAGTAATTACCAGTTTGACCCCAAACCTTATGCTAAATGCATAAATTAATTAAATAAGCTTTTAAGATTAAATAAAATGGCCTAAATAACATGGCCTTATTACAACCTTGCTTTATAACATAAAATTACATTTAATGTCACGAAAACATTAAAACTCTCGGCCCTCACATAAATTATTTATAAATTACCAAACTTCCACATAATGTCTTAAATTGACAATATGTTTAATTAATCACTTAATTAATTTATCCAAGGTTTCTATAACATTTCCTAGTCATTTTTGAAGCTAAAATGACTATTATGAACTTTTCACTCACGGCAATGACATAACATAAGGTCCAAGGATTTATCATGATATAAAGATGTTATACCTTTGATTTAATGAGCTTTAATGTCTAAGTTGGCCACGGCAGCTTAGGGAAAAATTTGCACACTTCTCCAACTTGTTAAACAGCACAACAAGGATATATTTAAATCAAAACATGAACTAACCATAGGAATGATCATAAGTCATTAAAACCTAGATTTTTACCTCAAATTCTCAAGGCTTTATCAAGCTGTTCACGCCCCTATTTCCAACATAATGAAGGTGTAAAACACTCTTTACCAGGCTATATAATCGCCATGATCAGAATAGGAGAAGGCTAGGTTTTACCTTGTTTTAAAATGCCAAAAATGGTGTTTTTTGCCATGGATTTGGCTAGGAATTGATGATCTTGATATACCAACTGAACCAACATGTAAAGGAGAGCAAAATAAGCCAAATAAACTCAGGTTTCCAACCGGAAATGAAGAGACAAGGTTTAGGTGCTTAAAGCACATATTTACCTTAATTAGGTCTTAAGCTTGCTTCCCCCTTGAATATTGAGTTTCAGTCGAGATTCCCCCTTTTCTTTGATCACCACTCGTTCTAGATGAGTGGATGGAAGTGGTTGGAAGTTAGCTTAATGGAAAGAGGAAGAAAAGATGAAGAAAATGACATATAACATGTTTTGAATGTTTACCTTATGCCATGGGAGTTGATCATTGAAGTTGGCTGCTTCCTAGCTAAAAATGAAGGAATGGAGGTATGGTTGCTTAACCCACGTTTTGAAAGGGGTGGGAGGAAAGAGAATGGCTGATTTGGTGTTTAATGATGAAAGAAAAGTAAGAAATGAATAGTAACAGATGATTCATCAAATTGGCAAGATATTTTGGCTGATGTGCAAGGTGGCACTCTTATCCCCTCTATTCTGCCGCCCCACTTTAGTCCAAGGAGTGTCAAGACTTGACCATTGACTTTGCTTAGTCACATTACTTAAAATGTACTATTTCGGTTACTATTCACAAATGAATGTCGTATTTGTGATTTTACTGAAACTCTTGGAATTAGACTTCTAATGTGGTACATTATAGTACATTAGTATACAAGGTCTAATCCAATGTCTACACCGCTCAAAACCCACTCAGAAAGTCAATTTTCTCAAAAACGTGCTTTAAGGTGTTTTAAAGCACAATTTGTGTTAGAACATGTTTTGAGTTTGGTTCCTTTGAGAATAGTTTTATAGTGTTATTTACTTAATTATAATACTTAGGAATCCACTTTGGATCCTAATTGAGGTCACACAATCTCTATGGTGTCTTAAAGCACATTTTTGTTCTTACTGATCTTCAGCAGGTTTTTTGCCTTTTGAGTCTTAGATTGTTCCCCAATGGTATTAAGATACTATTAATCTTCTTAGATCTTAATAGATCATTTTGATTTAGTTTTTAAGGTTAGGGGTATTTCATAAACTCTCGGCAGGATTTTCACTATGGTCCGGGACCTTGTCCTGGAGTATAGTCCTGGACCAGGTACAACCTTCTACTCTCGGCACAACTAAAAAGGGCGGTCCGGGTCCTTGTACCCTAGTCAAGTCCCGGACCCATAATTCTGTATACTCTGGGGTGGTTTTAATGGGGTGGTCCGGGTCCTTGTATGGGACCTAAGTCCCGGACCACCCTACACTTACAACTCTCGGCCTGAATTTATATACTGGTCCGGGACTTAGTCCTGGGCTTAAGTCCCGGACCCTGCTATGTTTTCTCTACAGATTTATAGTTTTTGAAATCTGTTACATTCCATACTTTGCCTAATTAATTCCTCATTGATCCTACACTTAATCCTACATATTTAAGCACCTAATTGGTTTCCTAAACATGTCCAAATCCATTACTAACTCATTACTTCTTTCCATACCCATTCACACACATATTTTCTACATTTCCATTCCAGCACTTACATTATTTTTTTCCTAGTTGTGTTTTGCTACAGATTTTGGTTCCTACTTCCTCCATACATAATTTCCTTTCCTAATGCCATTTCTAAGGTCTACAATGCATTATCTTACCTCTTCATGTTCAACACTCATTTTACCAGGTTTTTCACACAAGTTCTCCTAGCTTCTCTATTGCATTTTTAACACTTCTTGCTACAGATTTTATATCCTTTCATTCTCTTACCACAACTACTACTCCATGGCTTCTAAACATCTCTACTAAGCCCAATACACACCTTGGTTCTCCCATTCACCAAGTCATCCAACAATGCACAATTTCCACCAAAATTTTTGTCATAGTTCACCTACAATTCTAACTTACCCACATACATACTTTCTCACCAAATTCATTCCTAACTAGCCACACCCATACAAGGGTCATACCAGCAATCAAAGCAACCTCAATACATCAATACTCCATCAAACAACCATCCCAATACACATACACATTACATTTGGCTCCAAGGCCTACAATTCAAATACTTACTCATAAATAATCAAACTTCCATTACCATAATACTACTATACATTATTTTGGGTTCTTTATTAGTTTACCCATTCCCATTACTCTAATGCATTAAAATTAGCATCAAGAAGGAGCCCTTACCTTGAGTTATAATTCCTTCTTTTCTTTTCCAATTCTCCTCTTCATCTCTTTCTTGCACAAATCGGCCATATGGGGAATGGAGTTGCCAAACTCCATTCCCATCACCCAAAGCACACATAACAAGTGTAATTAAAATACTAACGCTTAGATTTATACTAATTCATTGAAGTGTTTAAAACACAAATTCTAGGGTTTACCTTTGGAGTGTTTTGGGAGGGGTTTTAGCCCTTGATTCAAGAAGGTGATTCCACCACCATTGCAAGATTGGAATTATGCTCAAAAGAAAGAGAAAAAATAGAGCATTACAAATGTAACAACCCCATCCAACAACAAACACATAACAACATTCTGCAGCGGAAAATATACTACTTCTCATTACTTAACTCGTTGATGTTACAAGCCGTAACCACCCACGTGGCTAACAAGGCTATTACATAACATTGTACCGTCTAATGGACTAGATTCCCGAGCGACTACACATTATTATCCCTTTCCATTAACAACAAAACATACACATACCTTCTAACTGTACCGAGTATTTACAAACTGATGCCGATAACAATTTCGGTCTTACTACACCTACTGTATATATATACAACTTAAATGATTACCCATGTACAACGACTACCCCGTCCTACTCTCGAACGGCTTCCAGCTCCTTGAACCTGAAATAGGAAAAGAAGAGAAAGGGTGGCCCCCAAGGGGCTCAGCACCTTTGCTGGTATGGTAATCCCGCAGCCCACATGCTACCGGGCCACGCCACTAATTGTCGTCTTAGCATGCGATTGATTTTATTTAATCATGCATGTAACTTAAACACACAACACATAACATTTCGCCTCGAGGGGCTCAACAAATAAATAACACATCCTCATTTGATAAGTCACTCATGGTATTCATTACCCCTAGAGTGTTTCTCCTCTAATGGAGCTACTTCCTTAATAGACGACAACTACCCATTAATCGGGTTATCCTTAAACGCCTCTTATCACAAACTGGGATTCATATCCATGATCCACATACTCCACATTTTACAACGTATAACATACACTACATAACAACACATAACAACACTTTTCACATTTCAACGTGCACATAATAACCGCAATAGATATTGCATCATAACAACAATACATAACATAACGGGTACGGTTCCCTTTTTAGAACCGGCCCAAACATAGTCAGTTCACTTGTAGCCTAGAGAATGTTGCCAGTCTCATGATAAGCTCATTACATAACTCGTTACCATCTCGTTAAATGAACGGATAACTTAACACAAGGTGTCTCGGATATAGTGATCCAAGCACACCGAACAAACATAACATAGTATGCCCCTGTGGCCCGACGTGAGTCAGTAAAATAGCCTTGGTTAAGCTAAAGGGAAGGTTGGAAACCAAATTGGAAAACAACCATAACATACAGAGAGGATCGAACCTGATATGACAACGACCCCCACTACTCACACGCGTGGCCGGAACAGACCGGACTCCTCACTTCCCCCGTTAGCACTTGTTAGAAGTTCAACATAGAACTTAATTAAACAATCACAACATAGGGTTAAGTCTTGTTAGACACACACAAGGGAAGGGAGAGTCATACATTCACACATAAACATCACACACAACATCACATAACTAACTCACGCATAGCCGTGGTTGGAACGTTCCTTAGGTCGGAACGTTATCACCGGATACCGTTCTCTTACGTTTACCTAATAGTGGTTAACTAGCCCTTCAAGCGCATTCGAGGTTACCGGTATCGGCACGTAAACATACAACAACAATAACGACTGTAAACTCGTTTCATGATTTATCTTATAACGTGGCAAACCACAAAAAACACATTGGCATACAAGCCGGTGTAATCCGGTAGGACACAGGTTGCAAGAAAACCATACCTGTCACCGGAGTCCACTCTATCATGTCCACTTAAGTTCCTCGAGAATTCTCGAATAACTGATAACATTACATGTACTTTATTAAGATCGGGGTAACATAATTGTTTAGGTCTAATACTCATAACTTACCCCCGTTAACTTAGTTAAATAACTTCACATTTTAACTTGTTTTACTTTTACATTTGATACAACTTTTCCCCCATTATATTGTCATTATACTCACTTAACATGTCCTCAAAATCTTATAACATCATTACTTAATAATCCCCATCATCCTATAACCTTAAACAATGTTTTTGGTCCGACCGACCTTGCCGACCGACCTTACACAAGGTCGGTCCATTCCAGAACACATTACCGTCAAAATTCTACTACTCGACCGACCTTGTAAGTTCGGTCGCATGTTCGGTCCATTCCCGAGAGTTTTCTTCCCTTTGAAAATTCAGGCCCGACCGAACTTGCCAATCCGTCCGGTCCCATGTTCGGTCGATTCCAGAAACTTAATTCGTACACAAAATACAAGCCCGACCGACCTTGCAAGTCCGGTCCCCAAGGTCGGTCCATTCCAGAAACCAATTCTCGCAGGGTAAACTGGGCTCGACCGACCTTGCAAGTTCGGTCGCAAGTTCGGTCTGCTCCAGACCCTTATTTTCCATTGCTCATTTAACTCCAAACTTCACCTCATATATCCTAGTACACCCCTAACCTCATTTGGGCACTTCAAACACACCTTAAGACATCCTTAAACACTCATTAAACTCATTTTCTAATTCCTTAAACCTTTACTCATTTCTTCCCAAAATTCCTCACACTTATGTTATTTCCTCCTTAGTTTTCCAAGTGGTGTTTCACGCCTATGATAACCACTATACCAAGGTGTTTCCTCTACACCTTAACATCATCTCTCAAACTTCTTTTCTTACTAACTAAATCTCCTTTTTCACATCTTACCTAAACATCATTTCTTCCTTGTACACCAACATTCCTAAACCTTAAACAAACTTCTCCAAGACTTTAGTACATCCCAAAAACACTCATTGAATTCCTAGAACTTCCAAGATAATACCAAAGTCCTTGTATCACTCTAAATCACCTTAATACATGTTTTCTTCCCAAGTAAAACATTTGTTCACCTTTAACACTTCCTAGTTCACCAAGACTTATTTAAAACACTTAGAACTTCTTACACATTCTCCAAATTTTGCCATAGCTTCTCTTGTATATACTCACATCCAAACACTTAGGTTTTTACCTTATTTCATTCAAGAACACCTAAAATCCATCAAGAACTTTCTCACACATATAACTTCACCAAATTTACACTACATCACAATATAGTGCATAAACTTAATTGCTTGGCATTTAGGCCCTTAAATAACATGGCTCTTAGGCCCTTAAGATGCATAAATCATAAACACTGAATTTCCCACATTGTATTTGCCTTTGACCTGCAAATACACTCAACAATACATATGCCTTTTACTAAGCCCTTGAGAGCATTCTTCTAAGTCATTTTCCTTGGCTCCTTAAATCATTTTCATAAGCAATATAAGCTCATTTCTCCTAAGACTTTAAACCACATTAGGTTAGCACATTTACCTCTTTTCCTCACAAACTTCTTTCTTGTTTCCTTGACTAAATTGGCAAGGCTTTTAGTTGCTTGTCAACTTCTAAAATTATACAAATAATATAATGAGTATACAAGCTTTAAGCTTCATCTCATTGTAAACCCTAGTTACATATATATCTTCACATTAGTTTCGTTTTACCTTTGGAATTGGAAGAGAGCTTGAATAAGTATCAAGAGAGGACTCCTCCTAGCCCTTGGAAGATTCAAATGAAGCTAAAACAAGCAAGGTAAAGACACCATTGTGAGGTGAATTTTCGGACAACACAAAACATGAAGGAAACATCATTTTTCTTTGAGTTTCCTTACCTTGAAGCAAAGGAGAACAATAATATGTGAAAAGGTGAGCTCAAGCTCCTCCCATGGTGATTCCTCTTGGCACCGAAATGGAGCTCTTGGAATTTTGAAAGGATAGGAATGAAGAGCTTGATGAGACAAAGAGAATGGTGGTGTTTGTTTTGATTTGGTTAAGTGAGCTAGGAATATTGACAATGGAAGATGGAGGTTGATGGTGGTGCTGTAGCAAACCGTAGAAGAGAGCAATAAGGGAGGAAGAAGACGTGTGAAATGAAGGAAATGAGGGAATGAAGATAGATTCTACTTTTGGAAAGATTATGTAATAAAGCAAATAGTAAGTTGCTTTAGTATTTGTTATTTATTTGTTAACTTGCAGGTGGTGACTCACCTCACAAAAACCGGCCCCCATCATTTACTTAGGGGTAGTTTGGTCTTAGTTGACCAATTAAATTACTTATAACAACATATGTTACAACTAGCTTATTAAAGTTACTATTCACTAAAACAAGGCACATAGATGTGAAATTTTTGATTTCCCATTGATATAGACTTCCAAATGTGACACTATATAGTACACATGTTAATTAAGGAGTAATGATGGACATTTAGCCATTCAAAACTCATTTACAAGACAATTTTCCAAAAACGTGCTTTAAGACTCCTTAAAGCACTTTTTGTGTTTTAACTTGTTTTCAAGCTTGGTTTTCTTTGGTAATTGATTTAATATGTTCATTAACATATTTATAAGGTATAGGTATGACCATTAGGTCTTATACAAATTTATCCCAAGCTTAGAGCACATTTTTGCTCTTATTGACTTTAAGGTATTTTCTTGTGTTTTTATTTGGTTTAACTGTCTAATAAGGTTTCCTAAGGACTTAATTAGCCTTATTAATCATAATTGATATTTATTAAGTCTTGGTAGGCCCTTTGGGTCCTAACCAAGTTCACTCCAAGCTTAGAGCATGTTTTTGCTCAAACTGTATCTTAGTGCTTTATTGCATTTGACTATGGTTTAAATTGTTCACTGAGGTTTCTAAGACACTTTTTTAGCCTTTACTACCATAGTTTGATATTTAAACCACATATCAAGCTTGGGGTATTTCAACAAAAGGGGTAAAATCAGTTACAAAGGAAGGTGGAGAAAACTTGAGTTTTTCATGGAGATTTTTACCTTAATGGAGAGAGGAGACTCCAAGCTACACATTGATGCTATTTTATCTTTGAATGGGGAAAACCCATGGAGATGAACTTCCTAATTTTTGGATTTTGAAAAGAGGGAAGTGTAGAGAATGATGAGGGGAGTAAGAATATGCAATTATTTTTGCATTTGAAGGTCACATGAGGCTAGAGCATGGAGGAGAAGTGAGGTTGCCATGGATGTTGGTGGAGCTTCAAAATCGCCAGCCCCATGGGGAGAAGATAGAGAAATGGGTGGGAGAAGAGAGGAGGGATGGAGAGAGGTGAGTGAAATGAGAGTGAGAGAAAAGGTGAGTGCTTTTGATTTATGTACTACTTTTCTTTCTCTTCTTCTTCTCTTTTCTTTCTTTCTTTACTTACTTATTGTGTGTGTGAGGGGCTGAATCACTTATTAAACCGGCCCCCTAATATTATTAGTTGGAGCGTTTTTCATCTTTTACTGAAAACGCTTGTTATTCTACCCGGTTTCGGTACTATTCACTAACCGGGCCCGTTTTCTGGAATTTTCTCGTTTCTTTAATTTAATTGGTTATTGAGCTTCCATTAATGCTTAATTATTGTTATTTAATGATTTATAATTTTAACGGGTTCGTTTGACCACTCTAAGTCATGTTTTCGGGTTTTCTCGAAAAACGTGCGCTAAAGCTCTATTAGCGTTTAGTACATTATTTGGATCCGTTTCCGGGAGTTGTTCCCATATATTATTTTGGCCTTATTAAGCCTTAGGAATCCATATAATACCCTAACCGAGGTCTCATACCTCTTATCGTTATTTAACGCTTATTTAGCGTTTTTCGCTTTTTAAGCGTTTCTTCATTTCTTTTGGATTTATTTTCCTTACCATATTACTTAAGCATTATTAGGCTCTTAAATACGTATTAGATTAATCTTATCACTATATTTATGTTTGGGGTATTTCAGATAGCTTTCCATCTGGCGAAGATTTGTTTTGATACTAGATTTTTACATCTTTTTGTAAAACATCTTTGCGGATTTACAATCGATGCGGAGTAAAAAGGTCTTATTATATAAATCATCTTGAAATTTTGAAATGTAGAGAACAATTGAATAATTTCTTTTTTGATAGTAGAATAATTGATTTGTGGTCCGATCCATACCTGGTATGAACCGTATTTGGCTCTGATACCAGAAGGGACAGGATCGGTGAAGATATGGAAGGGAATCGAAAATAATCTATCCAAATTAGGGTGAAAATTAATTAAGCGTTGGTCAGACCCTGAAACGCTGGTCAGCGGCAGTAGAGCATAAGACTGTGGTCCCGTTGTGGGTTAGTCCCGATTAATTAATCTATCCTTATTTATATAGTCTAACCTGATATGCCCAATAATGGCTTCGAGACTACGAAGTTGGCTAGATTGATCGAGATCTAGAAGAGAATTAATAGTAACATCACAAGAAAGTATTCAACTAGTTGATTATTCAAACTGGACAATACCTTCTCAAGATGTTCAAAGTATATACCAGGTGGGTCCGCTTGACTTCAAGACAGCTATGTATGTCAAGACTCATGAGGAACTCTGAGTATACAACAACAATACCAAACCATACCTCTTCTTTCAAGATCTTCAATATTTCGATATTTGCAGCAGGGTATAGATATGCCCACTATGGAATGATTCAAGTAGCTGTAAAACCATTATTTAGACAAGTTATAGATGCCCCAATATTCATGGCTTAGAGACAAACGTCTCAAACGCTACAAATCCTCTCTTTTAGCCATGATTCAGACTAACGTTTGTAATGGTCCAATATTCTTCAATTGCTGTCCCAATTTCTCAGTGGATCTCTCAGATCCTCTGATTCAAGATTCCTTAGTTCTTGATGTTCATCTTCAAAGGGATGAATTTGAAGAACTTTCAAAAATTTTTGCCATTATCTATCGAGTCTATTATCGACTCATGTCTTCTCAACTAAATCCAAGACTCAATAGGTCTCTGATCCCACTTCGAGATGAGACTGCCCTTTTACAAATTGATGCTGAGAGACCAACAGTTTTGTCCCTCGAAGTTTGCGATGGGATGAAATTACCATACCAGATCATTTTCAAATCTCCATTCCACAAGTTACAAGATACATCTCCCGTACTACGGTAGATGATATAATCGAACAAAACGATGGAACCATTCTCCTTCGTTTCAATTCTTTAGAGAACGCCCAAGTTCTTCTTCCAACTGAAGCTTCATGGCGGCAAGATCTTCCTTTTCAGGAATACGCTCTACATCTAGAAACCAGCAACCCTCTCAACCAGAGATTCGAGTTGATTTCCAAGCACCCTACCAACTTATGTACCTGAAGACAACGAATCTATCTACACTGAAGATATGTTGGGTAACATCAATGTTATCTATAATGCAGGTTTTGAGCTCAGAGAAGAATATATCTCTGAAAGAGAATCAGAACCAGAATACGAACCACAAAGAAAATGGTTCGCAGATCTATCTCCAGATTGTGAACAAAATCTTCATCAATATTGGCGCAAAGATTGTCACAGGTTACGTTGTAACATGACAATCTATGATTGGTTGCCTTCATATACTTCCGTTCAACTTTCTCAACTAGATCCCTTTGAGATCCCCTCAATTAATGTCCAAACAAGTCTATAAAAGAAATGGACATTAGAAGCAAATGATGGGCAGATAAGCTCAATTCATCCTCCGTTCAATACTATCAACTAGCCAGAGATGTTATAGCTACACCCCCTCAGAAGGAAGCAACACTACTGCTCCGGTGTTAGCCAGTGACCTACAAAGGTCCATCATCAACAAAACTGGACTTATCAACCTTAGCCACAATAGCCGCTCAATGAGATGCATCTCTATCACCTTCACTCAGCGGTACCGGTAGAGAAGCAGGTCAGATTTCCTTTTGACATTTCTCGACCTTATTTTCAACAATCCTTACCGATTTCGTACATCCAAAAACTGATTTGCTTTCATGCATATCAGAAACCTTACGATTATTACCTTCTTCTTCTTCCACAGCCAATAATCAACAACCTCCCCCAACCAACAGCAACGGTATAAATACCCTTGACACTTGCCAGTGTTGTCAAGTGATGATGAATCATCCACATCATCTTTAAATATATCCCATATTGAAAATCAATTTACTGATCTAGAACCAATGCAATCTCCAAAATCGCCACAAGAAACACAAGACGTTCTTTCAAACGAAAAAACCATGGATTCCTTTTCCATACCACCCAAAATTATTATCCCCATCCTACTCCTCCAAATATCCAATATGAGAACGCTCCAAATTGCTTCAGCCCAATATGATTGTTGTTTTTGTCTATGCATGGAAATACATAGATGAAAAATCAGAATACGAAATCTGAATACCTTACTTACAGATATGGGCATGCCAAAGAATGCCTACAAGATGAGAAGGCTGACTGACAAACAAGCTGCCATTACCATTGTCGCAGGATTTACAGGCCAAATAAGACAATGGTGGGATAATGCCCTTACCATAGACAATAAACAAGAAATTATGAACCATCAAGTTGAAGTTTTTGATGGTGAAGACAGATCTTCCATGAAAGATGATGCATGTGATTTCTTGATTATCACAATAAGTCTCCACTTTGTCGGAAATCCAAAAGAAGAATTAAATTCCAATAAGGTTCTTCTCACCAACCTTCGATGTCCAACATTATCTGATTACAGATGGTACAAAGACATGTACCTTCATAACCGATTTTTGCCCATTTGTAATGCTCTATTTTTCTCTCTCTTTTGAGCATAATATCAACCTTGCAATGGTGATGGATTTACCTTCTTAAACCAAGGGCTAAAACCCCTCCTAAAACACTCCAAAGGTAAACCCTAGAAATCTTGCTTTAAACATTTCAATGAACTAGCATTAATTTAAGGGTTAGTATATTAATTGCAATTGTTTTGTGTTCATTAGGTGATGGGAATGGAGTTTGGCAACTCCATTCCCCACATGACTGATTTTGGGGCAAGAAAGGAAGAAGGATGAAAAATGGGAAAGAAAGAAGGAGATATAAGCTCAAGGTAAGAGCTCCTTCCTAATGTTAAATTTTAGTTGCATTAGAGTAATGGGAATGGTTAAACTACTTAAAGAACCCAAAACCTTGTATTAGTATTGAGGATTACGAAGTTTGAGTATTTAAGAGCAAGTATTTGAATTGTAGGCTTTGGAGCCAAATGTAGTGTGTATGTGTATTGGAATTATGGAATGAGAAACTATTGGTGAATTCATAATGTATTGATTGCTAGTAGGACCCTTATATGGGTGTGGCTAGATTAGGAATGAATTTGGTGAGAATGTGTATGTGTGGCTAAGTAAGAAAAGTAGGTGAACCATGGCAAAATTTTGGTAGGGACATGTGCATTTATGGATGACTTGGTGTATGGAGGACCAAGGTATGTATTGGGAATAGTAGAGATGTTTAATGACCTTGGAATGGTACTTGTATCATGGGAATACTAGGATGCAAACTCTGTAGCAAGAGTTGTTGAAATGTGTTGGAGAAACTAGGATAATTAGTGTGCAAGACTAGATAAAAAGAGTGTTGGACTTGGGTATAGATATTGTCATTTCTTGGAAATGGATTGGGATGGTAAATTGGAATTAGGAGAGGGAACTAGGTATGGAGGAAATAAGAATCAAAATCTGTAGCAAAACACAACTAAGGAAAAGAGGTAAGTGCTGGAATAAAAATGTAGAAAGTATGTGGGTGAATTGGTATGAAAAGGAGTAATGAAATAGTACTGGATTTGAGCATGTTTAGAAGCTTAATTAGGTGCTTAAACATGTGGGATTAAGTATAGGAACATTTGGGAATTTATTAGGCAAAGGAAGGAATTGAATAGAGCAAGAAAAATGCAAAATCTGTAACAGACCTGTTGTGGTCCGGGACTTAGGTCCAGGACCAAGACCCGGACCACCCTCTGAAAACACTCCGAGAGTTACTGACCAAGCCTGGTCCGGGACTTGAGATAGGTACAAGGTCCCGGACCATAGTGTAAAAACTAGCCGAGAGTATGGACAACGTTTGGTCGGGACTTAAGAGAGGGATAATGTCCCGGACCATAGTAGAAAAATAGCCCGAGACTTAGGACCAGTGTTGTTCCGGGACTTAGGACCCGGACAAGGTCCTGGACCAACACCAAAATTTAATTCTAAGCTTATAAAATGGGTTTTAAGGTAAGGAAGAGAATGGTAATGATAGTATAAGATAAGTAGTACTTGGTTAATGATGTTTAAGGGCCATTAAAGGCGTAAACAAGTTGGAGAATGTAATTAAGAAAGTTGTAAGTTTAAGAACATTAAGTTAAACCGAAACAACGGGATAACGGGGGTAAGTACGGGAGTAGTAATTATGTATGCATTGTAATTCTTAGTATTAATTGAACCATTTGGCATGTAGTCATTGGTTCAAGAATAAGACTCGAGAGACAAGTAAGGACTAAGGAACAAGGACACACCGGTAAAGTAGATTTTGGTAAAAGGTATGATTTCTTCATGCCCTGTATCCTAATCTGGTTACCCCGATTTGTGTGCTTATTTGATCACCGAAATAAGATAAATGCATGAATCGGACTATATTGCACTTACTTGTGCTTGATTATGTGTTCTTGACATTTATCGCCCTGAACACTAGTTTGTATAATTCATGAAATATATGAATGATGATGAGATGTATTTGTAATAAGTAGTGTACTTGTATATGTATTGTATTTTGTATGGATGTGTATTTGAGCAATGTATTTGTGTATGTGGCTTGAATGAATGACTTCTACTAATTCCTAACTACCTAACTCCTAACGTAAGTATTGGATAAATTAGAATGAGTAGAAGTCCGATATAGTTTCGGCCACGCGTTTGGATGAGGAGACACAAGAGGTTGGATCCGATTCCTGGTTCTTAAACTGGTCCACAGCCCAAACCCCTTAAATGGGTAGCATCCTGGATTGGTGAACCAAGTAAATCCCGGTGGTGGGACAGAGTAGTCCCCGGGCCGGAGGTCCCGACGACTTGACTTGAGTAAGTAAGTACGTAAAGTATGAGTATGTATGCGTAAGTATTGTGTAATGAGTAAAAGAGTAATCTCCACCGATTAACCCGGGTGGACAGATGAAGCTAACAAAGTATTGGGCATGGTATATGTATTGTATATGGTTTGAGTATGTAATGAGTATGTATTGTGCATGTATCGTGAATGTGTATTTCGGAAGAAGGTGAGTAAGTATTGTTGGACTCGTATAATCTCTTTGTATGTGTTGGAGTGTATGCGTGTATTCCTTGCGTAAAGTGCTATAGTATTGTGTGTAAAAGCATGTATGCATGTATGTTTGAATGAAATCAATTGCATGTATTTCGACCAAGTGGTCGGCGTACCCTCACTAGTACGCGGGGTATGCGGTTATCATATGCTGCGAAAGCTGACCCCCTAGGGGGAACATTTTTAGTGTGCAGGTACCCGAAGCAGACAGGGTCCAATAAGAGACCAGTGACAGTGTAGATTGTAGAGAATAGTATTGAACTTGTAGCCTTGAGGTAATAGTGTACCAAGGGGGTACACCTTGTGCATTATAAGTATGTAGAGGTGAGGATTGGGTAGATGTAGACTCTTAATGAGTATGAATGACATTGAAAGAGGTATTGTATTCGTGTAAGGAACTTAGTAAACTCGGTTATGAATATTGTACTGTATGGTATTGTAAGGAGTAAAGTGGTGAATGTAGCATTGTAGTATTTATTTGGTAAATGGAGTATGTATTGTAGATGTGTAGTACTCGGGATTCCGGTCCATCAGACCGATTGTATGTAGTAGTAGTAGTAGCCTTGTTAGTCACGTGGGTGGCTAACGGCATTGTATCACCCACTGTATATAAGTATGTATCCGCTGCGGGAATCTGGAAGCACGAGGAGATTGGACGGTAATGACAGTACTAACGGTAGGGGGGTGTTACAAAAAGTGGTATCAGAGCGAAGTATCACTCTGATGACTGGAAATACCGAGTTTAGGAATACCGAGTTAGGAATTAGAAGCTTAGGGCTAAGGGCTGAGTGTTAGCATTAGAGATATGCTAGTTAGGAACTACCGGTGAGTACCGGATACCTACAGGACCAGACCCGCACTCCACAAATCCCTTTTGTATAACTTGGGAAAGTACGCCAGAGAGAAGGAAAGACCTCTCATACTCGGGAAAACCCGATCTGGCAGTAGTAAGATAATCCTATGAGAGAGAAAGAACTTAACACACAGTAGATTCCAAGAATTTGAAGTCCCGGAGATGGATCCCGGTTGAACAACAATAACCGCACTTAAGAGCGGTAGAATGAGAACTCCAACCATAAGGAGGCTACAACTTACAACAGCATGGGGCGATGTGCTTAGCAGTCGCGAGAACCTAGCTAATCAACCATCAACAGGAAAAGAATCACAAAGCGTGCAGCAAAGCGGAAAAAGGAACAGTAACAAAACCGAGACACAAGTCTACGGAACAGTAATAGCTAAGTAATACCACCAACGGTATGCTAGCTGACTAAGGACATAGTCAGGAGTGATTAACTCCGAAACTATAACGCCAAAAGGTTATAATACCTGGCCGACATAGCTTACACAGCTACAAGGAAATCCACGGATATGAACCGATAGGACTACAAGAGTAGTGCCTAAACAAGCTAAGGCTCAATAACCACAGTAAACCAGTGGGAACGAGCAACAAGGGAAAACATAAAACTAAATAAATGGGTATCTCCAAGGATTGGAGAAGTACCCCGACCAAGGCAATCATGTCAAGTTCAATGGGAAGCTACTTAAAAGGATCGAGTACCCTAAACATAGATCAATATGATCTAGGGAAGAGTCAACAAGACAATTAAATACAAGTGGAAGCCATACCAAGACCGGAATAGGTCTAACCACAAACCAACAGTACCACGCACTTGCCACAGCAAGTGCAGTAAGAATAGGAACATGTAGAGGAACTTTAACACACCCCAGGTACATAGTAATGTACCGTGACAGCAGTGAAACAACTATAGGATCACAAATCTTGAAAGCTAGAGGAATCGAACCTTGGAAAGGCCTGACGGCCTGACCATCGTATTAAGAACATACCAGTCAGCGGGGAGCTGGACTTGGTAAAGACCACAAACATGGCTATGCCATGTAGAACTTCTTTTAACACCAAACCATTGTTTCAAAACCCAAAATTCTTCTTTCGAAACCACAACTTTTCTTTTAAACCTTGGATTTTTAAACAAAACCAACAGAATTACGGTGAGTATCATAGGATGATACGAGAGGAGTTGACAATAGAATACTTCACCTAGACGTGTGACGAACACTATGAGTGTACCCAAATACGGGATGTGGGACGACCGCACTCTGAAGGAGCTTGCGGGCCAGACAGATAGTCGGGTAAGTGGTAACGTATCAATATGGTACCCCACGTATGTATACATGTAGCGTACGAAACACAGGAAGTGGTCAACTCCGTTCTACGGACCATGAGCAAATGCAAAGCAGAACAGCTGGACACCTCAGACGATCAAGTAGAAGGAATCGGAGAACCATCTGGAGGTAAGAATAAGAACTAGAAAGTGCAAGAGCACAGGCTAGTAAAGTATAGACATTGGATATGTCTCAAGGACATCAAACAAATACATGACGCTGGGAAGTATTACCCAGCCTGAACAAACAGTAAGGCAAATGCTTAATGTGAACACAACAATGTTCAACAAACGGGACGGAGTTCCCTAGAGCGCATCACACGATTCCACGAAGTATAGTCCACCATTGGAGAAGAATGTAAACCTAGTCAAGAACACTAGGGAAAGGTAAACAGTCTACCCAAGAAGGGAGGACGTATTTAACCCAAAAAGGGAATAACTCAAATAAATACCACAAGGCGGTACATAGTAGACACAACATATCCATAAACGTTAGCCGGATGAACGGCGTGAACATAAAACACCCAGGAGCAATCCGAGGGTGGTCTAAGTTAAAACAACAGTCTAACAAGCATCTTGAGTAAGAGCACGGGAGCTAGAATGAACACTCGGTAGGACACCGAAGGGATTTCACTTAACAGGAATACCCTAAACTACAAGAAGGCATTGATTAGCACCAGATTGCCAAAGGGCTCCCACGAACGGAAGCATGATGTCACGACTTACCATGGAGCCCAATAGTACCTCCAACCTATGGGGTATACAGGGAGTGAAAACATGTATAAGCAGCTTGCAAAGAGCATAGCTTGAGCAATGGGCTTAAAGGCCATCAATCGACTATGTTATGTAAACCTTAACGGTTGCATAACCCACACCATTTGATAACAACGACTTGCAAGAGATATTGTCTCTCATACGACAAGAATCAACAACTGGACCATCAATTCAAACCCAACAACCTGAGTGGCTTGAAGTAATGGCCAACTCAGTGTCACTGTCACTAGAGCATCAGTCTAGTATACAGTTGACAAGCTTTTAATCACCTTCATGCCTTCTGTAGCAATAGTAGCACAGAGGCATAAGAATCGTGATAATGCCAACAAAGGCCTAGTCCACACTTGGACACTACGAGAGACTTGAGGAAGGATACCCCTGTAACCGAAGACCACCAACGTGGTGAAGATGTGAACCCATAGGAAAGGCTTCCACTTACTATAACAATAAAGCCTACTCATATAGAAATTGCCAAGAGGCGATGGAACAAGGAGATGAGATTTCCAAACCATTACGACTTAAAGGAGTAAGTATACTCCATATGCACCCAAGCATGTGGTGAACCATTGTGTGAACACAAACATGGTAAACCTTGTCATGAGACCTATGAGTGGAAACGAGCCTCTCAACAAGAACTTCACCTATCAATAAGAGAACGGGACCAGAAAACCCTTGAAGTTTCTAGGGATGTCCCGGTGATGTACATACAAAGGTAAAACTTCACAGCTTGAGCCGATAACCAATGCTCAGCACTGTAAACCAGTAATTGTCAAAGACATTTGACACCACAAATGACTAACGCTCAAGAGAGCTTGTAACCCGATGAAACATCTCATCCTTGGTCAACCAAGATACTTGGTAAATTGTATCATGAACGATAATAGAAATTGAGGTAAGTTAACCTACACATGAAACCCAAATCGGGATAAAAACATCTCCACATCGAGAAGATAATAACATTGCGGTTTGCTATGACAACCGTCATACATATGAACTAGGAACTTCCTAGTGTATTCACACCATAAGGAAATGGTGCCAACGACAATGGCAACGAGTAAAGATAAGCTACCATAGTAATAGAGACAGTAAGAACGATGTTGTACAATGAGTAAGAGTATGGTGCGCAACAAGCGACCGCTATGAGGAAGTAGCAGATAATGACACGGAGTATAATTACGAGATAACAGGCAGAAATATTCTTTCCTATCACATAAGTGACTTACTGCCAAGCGTTTACGCCTCTGCACTCTGTAATGACTGAGTGTTTTGGTATTGCACTTGTGCAGCTAATGATCTAATGGGATGGCTAGGGATATGGAGAATGTAAACCGTAGTAAACCCTTCTTTTCACCAACAAACATGGCATAAGCCAGTTAAGCAAGCTTAGCAACAAACCGTGCGGTCTAAGGCCAAAGATGCACGAAGAGTGTACAACACACTAATAATCACAAATGTGAACTCCAATGGAATAAAGTGTGAAAAGAGACTTAAGAAAGTCACTAGGACCAACGCATAGAAAATGCAAGGTCATACAAGTAAAGAACACTTGTACTAAACCAGAAGAACTGGTATAATTCAGAAGCTATTGACAACAGAGGAAGTACTACAACTAAGTAGTGACTTAACCTCGCCCGACAATAAGTCGAAGGAGCTTAGCGAATGATCGTGGAAGTACAAATAGTATGTATACTAGATTACCAGAGAGCTGGTTATAAATATACAACTCATTGAGTTTAATCACGGTAAAAGAATACCACATTTGCTTAGTAAACCTTATTCCCATAATAGACGAATAAAAAGGTGATGTATAGCACACTAAGGATAACACGGAGGGTGAGTAACCCAAGTTATCAGGGTCACGCAGCAGAAGCTAGTGGGCCCTAGCTAGGAATAACAGAATGGCCATTAATGCCTTGAAGCCTGATAGGCTAGAACCGAATTAATTATGAGTTAAATAAACTCATATAGGAATCCTTGGTGCAAAGACTAAACCATTGTTATGATTAGGACCCTTTGACAAGGGTATATTATGTAATAAACCGTAAAGAAGCTAAAACGCTTCAGATTGCCCAAATTGAGTAAACCAATGTTTAATAATAATAACATATGGTAGATTACGTGGGCGTAATCCCTTTTAAGGGGGGTAGAGCGAAAACCGCATAATGTGAATTTTATGAATAAACACATAAACTATAATCTGCACAGCACAAATGAGAATTGATTTGATGATTGGTACTATGTTAAATGAACATAAGTATTCATTCATATTGAAATTATGGTAACTAGGCATGAGAGATGCAAATACCATAGGATGAAAATACCCATCGTGTAACCCCGGTGTAAGAGTATTAGTAAAAGAAAAGTAATGAGTAGTGGACGGAGCTCCACAAGCATTGCAGCCCGTAAAGTGAGGACGACTAAATTCTATAAGTATGGTAATTCTTAGTTAGATTATTTGAGATGTTGAAGAGTAATGGATGAAAGTAGCGAAGGTTGATGAAATGAGCACTTAGGATTGAATCTCGGAGTAAAGTATTTGGGAAGTAGAGTGAGGATGATTGATGGACTAAATTCCATCCTTGGAGTTGTATGAATTTGTAATTATGACTAGGAAGAGTAAAAAGATAGAAAATGGAAATAATTGAATTATTTGATTGTTTGAAATTGATGTGGGAAGTCAAACTTGATCCTGATCAGATCAAGGGAACCCGAACACAAATTGGAGTGGAAAGATAGTTCAACACTGGTGCTGATCATATCAGGGTCGAATGATTCTTGAAGCTCCCCTCAAGTGGTCACAAGAATCACACATAGGATAGCAGTAATGAATATAAATTGGATCTTGGAGTTGTGTGTTTCAGAAAATCTTCTAATTAGTAATAGTGAAGTATTTCTCACAGACTGGAGAATGAGGATTTGCTGGAAGCATGTACCGGAGAATGACAGTAGGTATCACATTATGTTATTCCAAGGGCAGCAGGACATAGAGGAGTCCTGTGTCTTGATGACCTGAGTTCCTGCGGGATTGTATGTGTATTGCATTGCTTTGGGGATAGCTTTGCACTGTATGCATGTATAAGCTTGTAATGAGGAACCGGATGGTTGGTAGTAATGAGGAATGGAGTAATTATGGTATATTGGCATGGTATGGTATGTAGAGACCTTGAGTGATGGATTTAAAAATTGTAAGGGGGAAGAAGGTATGGCTTTGGGTATTAGACAAGCAGAAATGAGTAAGTATAGTAATTCTATAACCTCAAACAACTTTGGGGACAAAGTTCTTAAGGGGGGTAGATTGAAATACCCCGACCTTAAATATAGTGATTAAAATTATCCTAATCCGTATTAAAGATCCTAATAATGCTTAAGTAATATTGGTAAGGAAAAATAAATCCAAGAGAAATAAAGAAACGCTTAAAAAGCGAAAAACGCTAAATAAGCGTTAATAACCATAGGAGGTATGAGACCTCGGATAGCGTATTATATGGATTCTAAAGGCTTAACAAGGCCTAAATAATATATGGGAACAACCCCCGAAGAAAACAGATCCAAATAATGTATTAAAACGCTAATAGAGCTTTAGCGCGCGTTATCGAGAAAAAAACCCGAAAACGTGATTTTAAGTGGTCAAACGAACCCGTAAAAATTATAAGTTATTAAATAACATAATTAAGTATTAAAGGAAGCTTAATAACCAATAAAATTAAAGAAACGAGAAAATTCCGGAAAACGGGCCCGGTTAGTGAATAGTACCTAAACCGGGTAAAATAACGAGCGTTTTCTGTAAAAGACGAAAAACGCTCCAGCTAGCATAACAGTAGGGGGCCGGTTTTAATCAGTCAAACAACCCCTCTCACACACATGTAACTAGCTAATTAAATAGGAGAGCAAAAGCAAAAAGTAATAAAGTAAAAACTACTTTATCCCTTCTCTCTCTCCTCACTCACTCATTTCTCTACTCTCTCACCTCCCTCCTTCCTCACCCATCCGATTTCTCCCTCCTCTCTCTTCTGGTTGGGCGATTTGAAGCTCCAAAGAGAAGCTTCAATGGCTTCTCACTTTCTCCTCCATGCTCCACCTTCATTTGAGCTCCAAGTAAAATAATTACATATTTGTAATCCCCTCATCATCCTCTGCATTTCCCTCTTTTCAAAATTTAAAAATGAGGAATTCATCTCCATGGGTTTTCCCCATTCAAAGAGAAAATGGCACCAATGGGTAGTTTAGAGTCTCCTCTCTCCATTAAGGTAAAAATATACATGAAAACTCATGTTCTCTCCATTTTCCTTCATAACCGATTTTTGCCCATTTGTAATGCTCTATTTTTTCTCTCTCTTTTGAGCATAATATAAACCTTGCAATGGTGATGGATTCACCTTATTGAACCAAGGGCTAACCCCTCCTAAAACACTCCAAAGGTAAACCCTAGAAATCTTGCTTTAAACATTTCAATGAACTAGCATTAAATTAAGGGTTAGTATATTAATTGAAATTGTTTTGTGTTCATTGGGTGATGGGAATGGAGTTTGGCACTCCATTCCCCACATGACCGATTTTGGGCAAAAGGAAGAAGGAGGAAAAATGGGAAAGAAAGAAGGAAATATAGCTCAAGGTAAGAGCTCCTTCCTAATGTTAAATTTAATTGCATTAGAGTAATGGGAATGGGTAAACTACTTAAAGAACCCAAAACCTTGTATTAGTATTGAGGATTATGAAGTTTGAGTATTTAAGAGCAAGTATTGAATTGTAGGCTTTGGAGCCAAATGTAGTGTGTATGTGTATTGGAATTGTGGATTGAGAAACTATTGGTGAATTCATAATGTATTGCTGGTAGGACCCTTGTATGGGTGTGGCTAGATAAGGAATGAATTTGGTGAGAATGTATGTGTGGCTAAGTAAGAAAAGTAGGTGAACCATGGCAAAATTTTGGTAGGGACCATGTGCATTTATGGATGACTTGGTGTATGGAGGACCAAGGTTGTATTGGGAATAGTAAGATGTTTAATGACCTTGGAATGGTACTTGTTCATGGGAATACTAGGATGCAAAATCTGTAGCATGAGTTGTTGCAATGTGTTGGAGAAACTAGGAGAATTGGGGTGCAAGACTTGATAAAAAGAGTGTTGGACTTGGGTTATAGATTTGTCATTTCTTGGAAATGGATCGGGATGGTAAATTGGCATTAGGAGAGGGAACTAGGTATGGAGGGAAATAAGAATCAAAAGGTAGCAAAACAAAACTAAGGAAAGAGGTAAGTGCTGGAATGAAATGTAGAAAATATTGGTGGTGAATTGGTATTGAAAAGAAGGTAATGAATAGTAATGGATTTGAGCATGTTTAAGAAGCTTAATTAGGTGCTTAAACATGTGGGATTAAGTATAGGACATTTGGGAATTTATTAGGCAAAGGAAGGAATTGAATAGAGCAAAAAAATGCAAATCTGTAACAGACTGTTTGTGGTCCGGGACTAGGTCCAGGACCAAGACCCGGACCACCCTTGAAAACACCCGGAGTTACTGACCAAGCTGGTCCGGGACTTGAGATAGGCACAAGGTCCCGGACCATAGTGTAAAAAAACTAGCCGAGAGTATGGACAACGTTCGGCCGGGACTTAAGAGAGGGTAATGTCCCGGACCTAGTAGAAAAAACAGCCCGAAATTAGGACCAGTGTTGTCCGGGACTTAGGACCCGGACAAGGTCCCGGACAACACCAAAATTTATTTCTAAGTTATAAAATGGGTTTTAAGGTAAGGAGAGAATGGTATGAAGTATAAAGATAAGTGATAAGTTGTCAAAATGAGCATGTTTTATAGGTGTATTTCATGTATAATATTAGCACTTTTCTTGCTCATTTCTCCACTTCGGTTAGTTTTCCTCTAGTTTATGTTTTATTGTTTATCTCACAAAATTATTGGTTTAACATGAGGAAAACCAAGCCGGGAGTGAAGTAGTCGAAGAGACGAACGCATAGACGCAAACGGCTCAGAAAACAGAGTACAAACGAAGAATGTAGAGCCAAAGGAAAATGGGCCACGTCAAGATTGCAACCGCCTACTAAGTGGCGGACTCCTCCACCACGCTACCGCCCATTAACGGGCGGTCTCCTCACGAACAACCGCCTGGCGGACTACTCCATCACAACCGCCCCCCTGTCCGCCACTTAACTCGCGGACACCACATGCTCAACCGCCCAATAGGGAGGCGGACGCCTCACTCTTGTCCGCCACTTATCAGGCGGACACCACTAACCTGACCGCTAGCGGACGCTTCAGTCTTGTCCGCCCCGTTACCACGCGGACACCACTACCAGTACCGCCACTTATCAGGCGGACACCACACACCAAACCGCGAGGCGGTCTTCGACGCGGTCAAGACTAAAATGGACGCCGGACTAGTTTTCTTCTTCGCGCAGTCGTCTTCTTCACCTTATCTATCTACTCCGACCACTGCCTACCTTAAATCGCTCCCGCATTTCGCCACTGTCCCCTGCAATAAATGAATGAAGCAATCAATGCTTCAATCAATGAAGCACTCAAGTGGGCAATCAACTGCAAATATCTACGGAAGGCTACTCTTCATTTTCTTCTATAAATACCCATTCCCTACAGCCTTATACGAGTGCACGGAGAAAACCAGAAAATCACTCATTCTCACCTCATTCATTCTCTTCCATTAACACTCACGTACATCTCATACCCCAGTTCTCTAAATTCTCAAATTCACCCACTTCACTTATATTAACCTACGTACATGTTTCACTCTTCGACCTCTCCATTTCTCCATTCACTAATCACGTCTCCGTGCTGTTATTACGTCCAACCTCTGTCAGATTTATTACCAGTTAATATGTCTGGCTAAGGAGGATTTGCTCCGGGCAAGGTTTTTAATTATGGTTTGTTTAATTATGTAATCAATATTTTTACCGGTTTTAATAAATACAGTTTGTTACGCTTAAAGGATTTCTCTCACCATTTTAATAAATTACATGAATTTATTAAAATGTTTTCCTAAGTCTATTTTGATCAGACCAGGTGATAAATAGACAGGTTATTTAAGCCGTAAATCTGGAGAAAACTTATTATGATTTAATAAGTTAGTATTTACAGATGCAATTATAATTCCTCGAATTTAACGTCCGTTTACATAGTACTGCTCGAACCTTGATTAGACCGAGCATTTTCTGGTAAACGAGTTCTTAAGGGTCTATGACTTAGTCCTTAGGATAAAAACAGGAATTTTGCCAAACTAATTTATTAAACCGGAAGAGATAGCATAATTAATCAGATTATATAAACCTGAACCCGGAGTTCCATTTAATTCATCTGCACTCAGTAATTTAATCTGCTCTTTTAATTCTCTAAAAACAAGTCAATTAACTTCCCCCCTTTTGTGACAAGCTTAGGTACTACTTTAGCTCGCTATAAGTCCCACGGTTTGACCCCGGCCGCTTGTCTTCTACACTACTACGACCGGGTTTTAATTTGCAGCCCGACGGATATTTTGAGTATTAATTTCTTTCTTTTAACAACACACCTCTTCTAAATCACTCACGATAAATCCATTCTGCAAAATGGCGCCGTTGCCGGGGACTTGATTTAATCTAGTCCCTAAGCCCCGGTTAATTCACCTGTTTTATTACAATAATCTGTTAATCTACTAAAATAATTAAATAATAAAATTCAAAAAAAAAACTGTTAATCCAATTTCGGACATATAACCTCGGACATCTGATTTGGACATCGGACTTCGGACTTCTGATCTGACTTGGACATCTAATTTTGGACATCGGACTTCTGACATTTGTTAATATTATTGTTATTTATTTCTGTCATTTCGTTCCTTGTATTTCGTTCCCTTGTATTTCGTTCCATTGTCTCTAACTACTAACTTTAAATTTCTGTCATTTCGTTCCATTGTCATTTCGTTCCCTTGTATACTAACTACTAACTTTAAATTTCTGTCTACTAATTCCTAACACTTTTATTATTCTAACGTATAACCAGTTCTTTTCTCTGTTTTGAGTGGTGTATGCCTTTCACCAGGTCACAGAGTCTCCCAGAGAATATTAATCACACGGTTGGTTACATCCCAGAAATCGAGAGAACCTTTCTGCGCAATCTCAGGCAGAGACGAACTCAACAGAACATTACCAACACAGTGATAGATTCTGACCCGGAAGCTAACATGGCAGCTACACCAGCAACGGTTAGAAATATCAACAGGCCGTCTAACCAAGGACAACAGCCTGCTATCGTCCTTCCTCACCTTAGCCCATCCGAATACGAAGAGTGGCAAAAGCTGAAGCCATATCATCAGATTCGATGTGTGAAGGAGCTGGGCATGTTTGATGGCACCAGTCCAGACGAAGCCCTGTTACATGTTACAAAATTCTTACAACATGCCAATAGCCTTACTGCAACCGACGCAGTACTTCAATATGCAAGATTGTCATTATTCCCACACAGCCTGACGGGAAACGCGAGCAAGTGGTATCATAGCTTAACACCGGGTACCATTGTTACCTGGGACGACATGGCCACCAAGTTCTATGACAAATTCCTACCTCCGAGCCGAACTTTGGAGATGATTGCTGAAATTTATAATTTTAAGCAACCAGGGTCGGAGAATATTTGTGAAACTTGGGACCGTTTCAAAGGTCTACTACTCACTTGTCCTCACCACGGTCTGACGAAGGAACAATTATCACAATTGTTCTACAAGGGCTTGATCGGTCCGTGCAGAACAATGGTGTTATCTTCGTTAGGGGCTGACATTCTGAAAAAGCCGGGAGCACAATTTCTGAACAGCATGGAGTCTCTCTGTGAGGAAATTAGAGACTGGGCCTCCGGTGGATCAAGGAGCGGTACTCCAGGATTATATCATGTTGGGGAGAGTGATAACAAATTCGACCAGCTCATGAGAAGCCATGAGCAACTCATGGAAAGCAACGCTCAGCAAGCAACAAAAGTGAGCACTCTACAGAAAGTGGTCGAACAGATGGCTATGAATTCCTTCCCTCAGCAAGCTAAGTCATGATTTCCCGACCACCTACTACCCCTCCAGGCTATGCTCCTCAATCTCAAACGTCACCAACAATTTCTTGTACGCAATGTTGCGGGCCTCATGAATATGATCAATGCCCCCAACTACAAGAAATGAAAGCAGCGGAGGAAGCAAATTACATCACCAACAATTCAGGATATCGACAACCATGGCAACGTAACATGCAATCCAACCTTAGCTACTCAAACACCGGAAATATCCAAAACCCACATACCCTACAAACATCCCAAAATTACAGACCTCAGTCCAATTTCCAAGGAGGCCCAAGGCAATATCAACAACAGCCTTATGGCAATGAAGCTTCATCGAGCCGACCAGCTCCACCTCCTTCGAATCCTGAGTCTGATATGTCTCAGATGCAGGAGATGTTTAAGGCGATGATGGGTAAATCACGAGATACGCAAGAAGAGGTCGCAGCTCTGCGCAAAGACCAAAAAGCCTTGCAATCTCAAATCCAACAGCTACTCACTCAACAAAGACCACCTGGTCAATTCCCTTCACAAACAAATCCCAATCCGAAGCAACAAGCAAATTCAGTCCTTATAGACGATGGCACATCACAAACAACAACTTGTGTGCAGTCTCCTTAAGGAGTGGAAGGGAACTTGCCACCGGAAAAGGAAAAGAGAAAGAAAAGCTTGAAGATTCCTATATCAATGTTGATGAAACCACCAACCCAACTTTACCTCCCTCAGAAATTCAAATTCCTACTCCTGTTACTCCACCTCCATCTCGAATTACCATCGACATCCCAACCTCCACTCATAAAAACAGTGAACTCCCGTTCCCAAACAGAATGAAAAAGAAACATCTTGATGAGCAGTTCTCCAAGTTCTTGAGCATTTTCAAGAAGCTGACCCTCGACATACCTCTGATCGATGCTTTGCAAGAGATGCCTAATTATGCAAAATTCCTCAAGGATCTCTTGACGAAGAAGAAAAAGAAACCTGGAAAAGAGACAGTGCACCTGACAGAGGAGTGTTCTGCAGCCCTTCTTCGAGCACTCCCTCCTAAACAAACAGATCCGGGAAATCCCGTGATCCCGTGCTTTATAGGGGGGTGGATTGTGGAAGTGGTCTATGCGACCTAGGAGCCAGCATTAATATCATGCCATACGCCACCTTTCTGAAAGTTAAAGGAGGAGAAATGCAACCGGTTCCTTTTAAACTCCAACTAGCAGACAGATCAGAGATCAAACCCATGGGCATAGTCCGAGATTTGGTAGTTGGAGTGTCTCGCTTCATCTTTCCAGCAGATTTCGTCATTCTAGAAATGGATGACGATGTCGAGGTTCCCCTGATTCTAGGTCGACCGTTTCTAAGTACCGCCAAAGCTATCATTGACGTCCACGACGGGAAAATCACTCTTCGGTACGAAGATGAGACGATCGAATTCGACATGCAGAAAATGATGAAGAAAAGCTCAAACTTTTCTCCTCATGCTAAGACGGTGGGATTCACAGATGACGAGGAGGAGGAAGGCGATTTTGCTACAGAAGAGGACACGTATTTTCCATCTTCCATCCAGGAAGCTGAAACTGAACCCCTAGAGCAAGTATTACTTACTTCTCTAGAAGAAAAGATGGAGGATCCAGAAGTTAACGCCATGCTGGCGTACGTAGAAAAGGAAGGGCTGGTTATCAATCGTTCCGGCCACCAATCGAAGAACTCGACAGAAAACCTCAAAAATCAATTCCATCAGTAGAACAACCACCTGAACTCGAGCTTAAGGAAATACCCTCTAACCTCAAGTATGCTTTCCTAGCTGAAAATGACCGCTTGCCTGTCATTATTTCCTCTTCTCTGAATTCCGGAGAGGAAACGAAGTTACTTGAGGTATTGAAGAAGCACAAGACAGCAATAGGGTGGACTATCGCTGATATCAAAGGAATTGATCCCTCCTATTGCACGCACCATATTTACATGGAGGAAACTCAAACCTATCCGACAACCTCAACGCCGGCTAAACCCTAACCTCAAGGAGGTAGTTCGAAAGGAGGTTCTGAAACTCCTTGACGCAGATATCATCTATCCAATTTCTGACAGTCCATGGGTCAGCCCTGTTCAAGTTGTCCCTAAGAAGGGGGGCATCGAAGCTGTTATTAATGAAAAGGGAGAGACTATCCCTCAAAGAAAGATCACAGGATGGCGCATGTGCATTGATTATCGGCGTTTGAACTTGGCCACCAGGAAGGATCACTTTCCTCTCCCCTTCATCGACCAGATGTTGGAACGACTAGCAGGGCAAGAGTACTACTGTTTTCTAGATGGGTTCTCGGGTTATTTTCAAATACCAATCGCACCTGAGGACCAGGACAAGACAACCTTCACTGTCCTTATGGTACCTTTGCATATCGACGAATGCCTTTCGGTCTATGCAACGCCCCTGCTACCTTCCAGAGATGTATGCAAGCAATATTTGCTGACTTCATCGAGCAGAGCATAGAAGTCTTCATGGACGATTTCTCAGTCTATGGCTCTAGTTTCGACAAATGCTTGGCACAACTAGATTTGATCCTAAGACGGTGTGAGGATACGAATCTCGTTTTAAACTGGGAGAAGTGTCATTTTATGGTCAAGGACGGGATCGTCCTTGGACATAAAATATCAGCAAAAGGGATAGAGTGGATAAAGCAAAGGTAGAGGTTATTGAGAAGTTACCAGCACCAACTACAGTTCGAGATATACGAGCATTTCTAGGGCATGCAGGATTTTATCGGCGGTTTATTCAGGACTTTTCCAAAATCAGCAAACCTTTGACCGACCTGCTACAGAAAGATGCCCCGTTTCATTTTGATGAGAAATGTTCAGCTGCATTCCAAACAATAACACAAAAATTGGTGACAGCACCTGTGGTCATACCACCTGATTGGTCTCTTCCTTTTGAGATCATGTGTGACGCAAGTGACTATGCCGTGGGAGCAGCTCTTTGCCAAAAGAAAGAGAAAATCTTGAGAGTGATCGCCTATGCTAGCAGAACACTGAACGATGCGCAGAGAAACTATACGACCACCGAAAAAGAACTTTTGGCTATAGTTTTCTCCCTCGATAAGTTCAGATCTTACTTATGGGGAAGCAAGGTCATCGTGCATACAGACCACTCCGCTCTCAAATACTTATTCACGAAACAAGAAGCCAAGCCTCGCCTTTTGCGCTGGATTCTTCTACTTCAAGAGTTTGACATCGAAGTCAAAGATAAGAGCGGGAAACTGAATGTCGTCGCCGACCATCTCTCTAGGTTGGTGACTCCTACGGATAGTGTGCCCATCAACGAATTCTTCCCCGACGAGACTGTCTTCTCCATCACCAAAGTTCAGGAGCCATGGTACGCAGACCTGGCCAACTATTAGTCTCAGGAACAGTACCTACGATTATTCTTCCCAGAAGAAGAAATTCCTCTCTGACTCAAGGAATTATTTCTGGGAGGACCCGTACTTGTTCCGAGTTAGTGCTGATGGTTGATTCGACGATGTCTCCCGGAAGAAGAAGTTTCGAGTGTCATTCACTTTTGTCATTCTCGAGAAGCCGGAGGTCACCATGGACCCACGAGGACCGCTGCCAAGATCCTGGCCTCAGGTTTTTATTGGCCAACCCTTCATAAAGATGTGTACCAATTCTGCAGACAATGTGATAATTGTCAGAAAATGGGTAACACATCCAGGAGACATGAGATGCCGCAACAAGGGATACTAGAAGTAGAACTCTTTGATTGTTGGGGCATCGATTTCATGGGACCGTTCCCTTCCTCGCAGGGCCACGAATATGTTCTGGTGGCAGTTGATTATGTGTCAAAGTGGGTGGAAGCTGTACCGTGTCATCATGCCGACGCAAAGACAGTAACAAGATTCCTCAAGAAGCACATTTTTACCCGTTTCGGCGTGCCCAGAATTATTATTAGTGATGGAGGAACACACTTCTGCAACCGCTTATTCGAAGCACTTATGGTCAAATACGGGGTACGTCACAAGGTAGCTTTACCTTATCACCCCCAGACAAACGGTCAAGCAGAAGTTTCCAACCGAGAGTTAAAATGGATCCTTCAGAAGACGGTTAACTCATCACGGAAGGATTGGGCACTTAAACTGGATGATGCGCTTTGGGCTTACCGCACTGCATTCAAGACTCCCATCGGGATGTCTCCCTTTAAGCTGGTCTATGGAAAAGCATGCCACCTTCCTGTAGAGATGGAGCATAAAGCATATTGGGCAATCAAAGCCCTAAACTTTGACATGGTTTCTGCAGGAGAGAGAAGAAAATTCCAACTTACTGAATTAGAAGAGCTGCGAGATCAGGCTTATCAGAATGCAAAGATCTATAAAGAGCGCACCAAAAAGTTCCACGACAGGATGATCCTCAAGAAGGAATTCGAAGTTGGTGATTGGGTTCTCTTATATAACTCGAGATTAAGGATTTTCCCAGGGAAGCTCAAGTCACATTGGGCCGGCCCTTTTCAAATTGTTAGTGTGACCCCGTACGGTGCCTTTGAACTCCAGAACAAACAAGGCGAAACTTTCAAGGTCAACGGGGCACGTCTTAAAAGGTATAATTCTCATTCCAATATTTCAACTAACCTATCTGCAACTTATTTTGTCCAAGAACAGCAGGACAATTCGCCCTCAGAATCTTCTCCAAACTAAAACTTGGTCAAATACGTCTAGCTAGAGACGTTAAACCCGGGCAGCTCGGTGGGAGGCAACCCACTATCTATCTTTAACTTTCCTTTAATTTAATATGTTTTTTCCTTTTTGTACTATATTTCCCTTTTATTTGCTATAATAAAATGCAGGCTTCACTTGAGTTCTTCTCTCTGTGTAGAATATTCTTTACAGGTTCAATTCATGACATTCCACAGCAACACTCAAGTGTGGGGGAGCTCTACACACTCTACGAAATCTGGGGAGTACACTCTTTCCTTTACTTTGCTTGCCCTATTAATTTTATTTCATCTACGCAATGAGGGCATTGCTTGAGCTAAAGTGTGGGGGAAGAACCTAGGACATCTAAAATGCTTAAAATTTGTTAAGTCTCTCTTATTTTTCTGCTTACCTCGCATTTGTTCTAATTGAATTATGTACTTTGCTAATGTAGGTTGTTCTCTTTAAAAACTAATACTATTATGAATTGTAGGATAAAGGGTACAAAATTTTTCAAAATTTGACATTTGATTACTTTTGATATATTTATATGCGGTGTGACCAAATAATCTGCAAATTGGTTGGATTTTATTGCTCAGGGTTTCTTTCAGTCTTCTCTCTTAGGGATTGCTAAGGGGTATTTCTATTTTTTTTTAAAAAAAAAAGAATACAATAATAAGGGACTTTCGAGACACCATTGGTAACCAACAAAAGAGAGTTGAGTGTTCTTAATTACAAAGGCATTATGCCTACATTTTCTCATCCCTCATGCAAAAGTGAAGCAAATGCATAAATCTTTTCTTCCTTTTATTTTCTCCTCAATGCCCATTCTTGAGAAAAGTTGGCCATGGTAAAAGTTCTCGGAATCACCAAAATAAAAGAAACATTGAAGTACCTTAGATCATACCCCGAAATTCTATTTTGTTTTCGCCTTGAGCACACCTATGCCACCAGCAGATAATTTTTCACACTCCTCAATAAGTTTTAGAGATCATAAACTATTGACTTTTTTATCCTACCCTTCATAATAATATTTGTTAGTATTGAGCATTTCCTACTTGCTTAGGTACATGGTTTTACTTGAGGACAAGCAAAAAGATAAGTGTGGGGGTGTGATAAGTGTCAAAATGAGCATGTTTTATAGGTGTATTTCATGTATAATATTAGCACTTTTCTTGCTCATTTCTCCACTTCAGTTAGTTTTCCTCTAGTTTATGTTTTATTGTTTATCTCACAAAATTATTGGTTTAACATGAGGAAAACCAAGCCGGGAGTGAAGTAGTCGAAGAGACGAACGCATAGACGCAAACGGCTCAGAAAACAGAGTACAAACGAAGAATGTAGAGCCAAAGGAAAATGGGCCACGTCAAGATTGCAACCGCCTACTAAGTGGCGGACTCCTCCACCACGCTACCGCCCATTAACGGGCGGTCTCCTCACGAACAACCGCCTGGCGGACTACTCCATCACAACGCCCCCCTGTCCGCCACTTAACTCGCGGACACCACATGCTCAACCGCCCAATAGGGAGGCGGACGCCTCACTCTTGTCCGCCACTTATCAGGCGGACACCACTAACCTGACCGCTAGCGGACGCTTCAGTCTTGTCCGCCCCGTTACCACGCGGACACCACTACCAGTACCGCCACTTATCAGGCGGACACCACACACCAAACCGCGAGGCGGTCTTAGACGCGGTCAAGACTAAAATGGACGCCGGACTAGTTTTCTTCTTCGCGCAGTCGTCTTCTTCACCTTATCTATCTACTCCGACCACTGCCTACCTTAAATCGCTCCCGCATTTCGCCACTGTCCCCTGCAATAAATGAATGAAGCAATCAATGCTTCAATCAATGAAGCACTCAAGTGGGCAATCAACTGCAAATATCTACGGAAGGCTACTCTTCATTTTCTTCTATAAATACCCATTCCCTACAGCCTTATACGAGTGCACGGAGAAAACCAGAAAATCACTCATTCTCACCTCATTCATTCTCTTTCATTAACACTCACGTACATCTCATACCCCAGTTCTCTAAATTCTCAAATTCACCCACTTCACTTATAATAACCTACGTACATGTTTCACTCTTCGACCTCTCCATTTCTCCATTCACTAATCACGTCTCCGTGCTGTTATTACGTCCAACCTCTGTCAGATTTATTACCAGTTAATATGTCTGGCTAAGGAGGATTTACTCCGGGCAAGGTTTTTAATTATGGTTTGTTTAATTATGTAATCAATATTTTTACCGGTTTTAATAAATACAGTTTGTTACGCTTAAAGGATTTCTCTCACCATTTTAATAAATTACATGAATTTATTAAAATGTTTTCCTAAGTCTATTTTGATCAGACCAGGTGATAAATAGACAGGTTATTTAAGCCGTAAATCTGGAGAAAACTTATTATGATTTAATAAGTTAGTATTTACAGATGCAATTATAATTCCTCGAATTTAACGTCCGTTTACATAGTACTGCACGAACCTTGATTAGACCGAGCATTTTCTGGTAAACGAGTTCTTAAGGGTCTATGACTTAGTCCTTAGGATAAAAACAGGAATTTTGCCAAACTAATTTATTAAACCGGAAGAGATAGCATAATTAATCAGATTATATTAAACCTGAACCCGGAGTTCCATTTAATTCATCTGCACTCAGTAATTTAATCTGCTCTTTTAATTCTCTAAAAACAAGTCAATTAACTTCCCCCCTTTTGTGACAAGCTTAGGTACTCTTTTAGCTCGCTATAAGTCCCACGGTTTGACCCCGGCCGCTTCAGTCTTCTACACTACTACGACCGGGTTTTAAATTTGCAGCCCGACGGATATTTTGAGTATTAATTTCTTTCTTTTAACAACCACACCTCTTCTAAATCACTCACGATAAATCCATTCTGCAATAAGTAGTACTTGGTTAATGATGTTTAAGGGCCATTAAAGGCGTAAACAAGTTGGAGAATGTAATTAAGAAAGTTGTAAGTTTAAGAACATTAAGTTAAACCGAAACAACGGGATAACGGGGTAAGTACGGGAGTAGTAATTATGTATGCATTGTAATGCTTAGTATTAATTGAACCATTTGGCATGTAGTCATTGGTTCAAGAATAAGACTCGAGGGACAAGTAAGGACTAAGGAACAAGGAGACACCCGGTAAAGTAGAATTCGGTAAAAGGTATGATTTCTTCATGCCCTGTATCCTAATCTGGTTACCCTGATTTGTGTGCATATTTGATCACCGAAATAAGATAAATGTATGAATCGGACTATATTGCACTTACTTGTGCTTGATTTATGTGTTCTTGACATTTATCGCCTTGAACACTAGTTTGTATAATTCATGAAATATATGAATGATGATGAGGTGTATTTGTAATAAGTAGTGTACTTGTATATTGTATTATATTTTGTGTGGATGTGTATTTGAGCAATGTATTTGTGTATGTGGCTTGAATGAATGACTTCTACTAATTCCTAACTACCTAACTCCTAACGTAAGTATTGGATAAATTGGAATGAGTAGAAGTCCGATATAGTTTCGGCCACGCGTAAGGATGAGGAGACACAAGAGGTTGGATCCGATTCCTGGTTCTTAAACTGGTCCACGGCCCAAACCCCTTAAATGGGTAGCATCCTGGATTGGTGAACCAAGTAAATCCCGGTGGTGGGACAGAGTAGTCCCCGGGCCGGAGGTCCCGACAACTTGACTTGAGTAAGTAAGTAAGTAAAGTATGAGTATGTATGCGTAAGTATTGTGTAACGAGTAAAGGAGTAATCTCCACCCGATTAACCCGGGTGGACAAATGAAGCTAACAAAGTATTGGGCATGGTATATGTATTGTGTATGGTTTGAGTATGTAATGAGTATGTATTGTGCATGTATCGTGAATGTGTATTTCGGAAGAAGGTGAGTAAGTATTGTTGGACTCGTATAATCTCTTTGTATGTGTTGGAGTGTATGCGTGTATTCCTTGCGTAAAGTACTATAGTATTGTGTGTAAAAGCATGTATGCATGTATGTTTGAATGAAATCAATTGCATGTATTTGACCAAGTGGTCGGCGTACCCTCACTAGTACGCGGGGTATGCGGTTATCATATGCAGCGAAAGATGACCCCCTAGGGGGAACGTTTTTAGTGTGCAGGTACCCGAAGCAGACAGGGTCCCAATAAGAGACCAGTGACAGTGTAGATTGTAGAGAATAGTATTGAACTTGTAGCCTTGAGGTAATAGTGTACTAAGGGGGTACACCTTGTGCATTATAAGTATGTAGAGGTGAGGATTGGGTAGATGTAGACTCTTAATGAGTATGAATGACATTGAAAGAGGTATTATATTCGTGTAAGGAACTTAATAAACTCGGTTGTGAATATTGTACTGTATGGTATTGTAAGGAGTAAAGTGGTGAATGTAGCATTGTAGTATTTATTTGGTAGATGGAGTATGTATTGTAGATGTGTAGTACTCGGGATTCTGGTCCATCAGACCGATGTTGTATGTAGTAGTAGTAGCCTTGTTAGTCACGTAGGTGGCTAACGGCATTGTATCACCCACTGTATATAAGTATGTATCCGCTGTGGGAATCTGGAAGCACGAGGAGATTGGACGGTAATGACAGTACTAACGGTAGGGGTGTTACAATATATGTTTATGTTATGTTTTTCTGATCCTTCGAATAGTATCGTCTAGATATTGAATGGATCATGGTACAGAATGATGGAATGTAGAATGTGGAATGATGTGGACACCTCGGGGAGGTTGTCAAGTTGGTTAGAACTGATAGGAAACCATGGTGCTGAATAACGCCACACTTGAGGGCTATGTGCAATATGAACACAACACTTGCGCGTGAATGCTACATCACATAGATTTACATCATGGGAATCTTGGGTAGACATATACTATATACCTATTTAAGAAAAGTCGACTTTGGGATGAAGTCTTTTTAAGGGGGTAGACTGAAATACCCCTAACTAATTAAACATTGATTAAACATTTAATCAATTAAATTAAGGCCTAAACATGCCTTAAAACCAGTTTAAAAACAACAATGGTCAACGTAAAGCAAACATTGCACCCTTTGACCATTTAGGGTAAATACATACCCAAATGAACTCCTTAGGACCTAAAATTTTGTCCTAAGAATATTAACACATAAAGGAACGTACTAAAATTATAAGACAACACTCCAACATCAAGAACAAGCATTAACTTGCTTAAAAGTCACTTAGGGCAAAAATGTGCTCTAAGAAGTTTTTGAGGTCATGTGACCTTCGTTTGATTCCAAATAAAATTCCTATGCTTAGTAATCATGTAATTGATGTAATTAATCAATTACCAAAGAAAACCAAGCTCAAAAACAAGCTTTAACACAAAATGTGCACTAAGCTTCCTTAAAGCACATTTTTGTGGGATTGTCTTCAAAATGAGTTTTGTTTGATTTTAGTGCCTTGAATACCCTTAAATATTCTAATGTGACATAATGTACCACATTAGAATGTCTAATTCAAGTTTTTCATAAAAATCAAAAATATGTGCATTGATTTGTAAATAGTACCCAAATTAACAATTATTTCCTTAATCTAGTCAATGGTCAACTACCAACCATTGACCTTGACCAATTATCACCGTTTAATTATCAGTTCCTTCTTACCCATTATCCGGTTCCAATATATCTATATATGGTGTATAATTCCCAATATTATAATGTAACGTTGGTAACTATTAACTACTTAATTTATTAATCGGTCACCATTTGATCATTGTTGTGACCAGCTTTTGCCGCCTGCCCATTAACTTCTCCTTATCCATTTGCCAACTTTAGACATCATCGAATGAGTCATCTTTTTCCTATTCACTAAAATATCATTATATTGCTTTATATTTTTAACTTAAGCCTTCATTCTTAAGCCATTCCAGCCGTAAGTTGCAGTAGTCAACAGCCCTTCTTGCTCTCCTTTGTCGGTTAAAAGCTAGAAATATCTAGCAAGCTTGGTGACTCATCATACTTATTTTAGCTTATACTATATTATCCTTTAAAAAGGCAAAATCAACTCCTCTCACCTCACTTCTTGTAACGACCTCAAAACCGGCCTAGGAGTTAGGGCCGTTACACGCCGCGAGTCTACTACCTAACGTCGCAAGGCTCTAAGCAAACGAATCCCAAAACCGAATAAGAAACTTGTATAAATACCAAAGAGTTTACAAGATCCAAATGCTTAAAAGTCAAATACAGAGAGAGAGGCCCGAAGGCTACACAAAGTACTAAAGCGTCCAAAGCGCAAGCACAAAAAGTCTAAAGACACATAATAAAAACGAAGCTCCAGAAGGGGACGAGAAGAGAAGATCCCACGAGCTCAATCTGCAACAAAGTAAAGGGGTGAGCTAAACAGCCCAGCAAGCAGAAGACTTCCTCAAGGAAGCCCACTCAAAACAGAAGCAGAAGAATACTTATAAACAGAGAGGATAGCGGAGTCAATATAAATAGACTGAATGAAACCACAAAACAGAAGCAGAGCAGAACGGAATATCATTTCAAAACACAGTCGGACCTTCAGATCAGAAACAGAAGAATGGGACACTAGAAACAAGCTAACACAACAGAAGGACACACATAAGGTCCTATGGATCCGAGAATCCCACAACAGAAGCCGTAGAGACAGCTAACAGACCCGTCGGTCAAATAACGTCCTAAGGGAGACCCTAAGGAGTGTAAACAGAAGGAATTCCTGCGCAGCATGCTACGGGACAGCCCGACCCGACTATCCAAGGCTCAGAAGCAAAGTAACTAGGTCCCAAAACCAAAAGCTCACAAAACAGATCTTAAGTGCATAACAATGCATATAAATAGCATAAGAAGCTTGTACACAGATAGGGGAATCCAACCCCGCAAACGGAACTCAAAACGGAGCTAAAACGGAGAAGTTATGCCAAAAACAGTGGCATGTCCGAACTTGCGTCCGACCTTGCAAGTTCGGACAGAGGCCGAGAATCAGAGGTCGCGGAGATACAAATGTCCGAACTTACGTCCGAACATCGAAGTTCGGACGTAAGTCGAGAGTTAAAAGCCAGAATCATCTTAGTGTCCGAACTTGCGTCCGACCTTGCAAGTTCGGACACACGTCGAAACTTTTACGAAAATCCATCCTCGCATCAGGTCCGAACTTTGAAGTTCGGACCGATGTTCGGACACTTCAAAACCTTCAAAAACAAAACGCGCCCGACACACTGTCCGAACTTCCAAGTTCGGACAGATGTTCGGACAGCGCGAAACTGACGAAATACAGAGCGAACAAACGCGCAGAAAACCAACCAAAATCAATGCCAAACTCACCCAAATCCACGGAATGGTAAATCAGTACCCTCGGGGGTTTAGCCACGCGATGAACAACACAAAATCAAGAAGAAACACACAAAGTAACACCATTCACAAAACAGAAAACGAAATCCAAAATCCATCCCCGAGGGTGAGCAAACTACCCCGATTCCATCCCCCACTTACCTGAATTCGAAGCGCTGATTCAATCCACACGCTACCAGCAACTCAACGAACGGAACACAGCAGAGGAGACGCGCAGTGCACCACTGAATTCGCAGAGAAGAGACCCCAAAATCAGAAAACTGCCCTCTCAAAACAGAAGCGGAAACCATCGGAATCGAAAGGAAAAACCAAACCTGATTGCAGAGGAGAAGAACTCAAACAGAAGCAGCAGCAGAACCGACCACAAACGCAGCAAAGATTCACCAGAAGACAAAGTTCTCACCAGGGAAGAAGAAAAGGAAAGAGCGTAGAAACTGTCGAGATGAAGAACGCACGATTTGAAAGTCGATCGTGGATTGAGAATGAGAAATAAAAGTGACTTATTTACCTTAATAAGTCTCACCAAAATAAAAGAGGGGAAACGACCTCCTTGCCCCCGTCTTTTAATTTAAAGACTCCGGTGTCCCATCAGCTAACCAAAGTAACCCATAACATAAGCAATGATATAAACCGAAATGTCATGAAATCTGAAAACGTAAAATACGGAGTATTACACTTCTTCTCTCAGCCGAGAATACCCACACAAACCCTTCCTTCCCAGCCTCCATTAACGTGAGGAAACACCCACCTGCCAAGAGTACTCACCTTGCGTAAGGTAATGTTGCAAGTCATGGTATATGTCATCTTTCTCCCACTTCCTTCCTCCATCTAATGAACCACTCATTAGCCTTATTTTTTCCCTTCATTCTCAGCAAGCTCACCTGCAAATTGAAGGGGTTTTCACGGCTGGAAACAAGGAAGAAGAAAGAGTGCTCAACTAGCCTTTTCTTTAAGGTGAAAGTGTGAACTAACACCAAGATCTTCCGCTCTTCACTTACGGTTACTCCATTTGATTTTTTCTCCAGCTTATTCTTTCCTTCTTGGCGTGAGTTTTCTGTAGAAATAATAATGTCCTCATGAGCTGCTTCCCATGGTGCTAAGAAGCTACCTTAAAGCCATTTTTGGAAAGGTAAAATACTAGCCAAGGTTACATTATATTACCGGTTCTAATGTGCTGGAAATAAGTGGTGTTTTAACTCCTTTCTTGCCTTGAAAAATCAGGTGTGGAGCAGCTCTAAGTACTCCACTATATTAAGGTATAAACCCATGTTATAATGAGCTTAAACCATCCCTAATTAGCTGCTTATAATACAAGCTTAATACCTTTGTTTTTTCCCTTGCAAAATGTTGCCTAGCCTATGCTGGAACCAAGGGATTTTTGCTGCACAAAATTGTGGAGGTGAAGCCTAAGAATAAACCTATCAAAGTAAGGGAAATCTATCATTAAATGCTATATTAATTAAGTTTATGTGTTATTGTATGTTTGGAAACTAATTTAAGAATTTTTATAATTCAGCCGTGAGTACTTGGGAGGCTTAGCTGAGTTTGATTTGCTTGGAAACAAAGTAAGAATACTAAACTAGTATATCATATGGTTTTTATGCTATTAAGTCATATATAAATACAAGACGTGAGTTATGGGAGTTGGAAATGCTCAAACTAAGTATTATAATGTTTTATAACATTTTTAGTTGATGATATAAGGTTTAGATGACTTATAATGTCATAGAAAAATAATATAAGTGACAAAATATAGCCTATAAAATTATATGGGTGTAAATGATGGGAGCCGTGAGTTTACAAAGAATTTTATGACCAAAATATATATTAAAATGTTGTATAACATTTTTGATAAGTTAACCTAATGTTTATGTGACATATAATGTCATGAAATTAATTAAATAGTTAAAATACAATTTATAAAACATTGTACAAATATTTAAACCAAAACCGTAAGCTATAATACTCCCTCCGTTCATTAATATCTGTCGTTTTAGGATGTGATTCTTGTTCAAAAATATCTGTCATTCTAGCTTTTTGACACACTTCTTTCCACTTTTACCCCTACTATTCAATATAAAAGTAATTATTATCTAAATGGAAAAGTAAAAAGTAGGGGCACATGCGTCATTGTCCTACTTTTCTTAATAAGTGTGCAAGTTTCTAAAATGACAGTTATTGTTGAACGGAGGGAGTACCTTTTATGACATTTATATTTAATTCATATTATATATTAAGGTTTGGAATAAAGCCATGTATCTTAGGCTATTTAATTATATGTTTTATTAAATTTAAATCAAGTTTTAAAATTAAATAATAATTACTGGAAGTATTTGGGGTTGGGGTGTAATTAAAATAAATTTTGGAGGCTAAGAGTTAATTATAGCTGAAAACTATATGGTAAAAGCTATTAAAATGAATTTTATAAAGTTATATTAAATTTGGGGTCAAAAAGGCAATTTATGAAAATATTGGGTTAAAACTTTAATTTATTGAAACTATGGTCAAACTTGTGGTCAATGGGTCAATATAGACCATGTTAGAAGCTTTGACCAAAATTAATTCCATAACTAATTAAATTGTGAACTTATAATAATGTTATAAGTTAAATATGGAATTTATAAAAATATTGGGGTATAAGGTGTAATTACCAAAAATAAGGGGTTAAGATTGTTAATAAAATAGTTTATATCATAATCATAAAGTTTGGGAATTTTTGAAATTATATAAATGACTACATTGATAAAAGTGTATAATATATAGTTTTGTGACATATAGAAAGTATATAATATAAAGTGGGGTCAATGTGTAATAAGGAGAAGTTAGTGGGGCGGAAATAGGAATTAAAAACAGTTATGGGTCTATTTGAAAATAATGTAAAATAAAACTATAGGTTATACAAATTATAAATGTTAAAACTATATAATATAACCTATATGTAACTGTAGACACCAAAAATTCTCACCCCATAAAGCAGAGTCTGAAATAGAAAATAAAATAAGAGGGGTCGTCGCCTTTCTTTTCAAAAACGTACTGATGTGCGTGTCAAAATGAAACCATCGTTTTACGACAAAATTTTAAACCAATTCTCAAGCATTTTAGAAAAATCCAATTTTCCGGAAATTTTCAAACAATTATTTGTTTTAGACTTACCCTTTTATTTATTTATCTATTTGGTTATTTTCATTTTATTTCCTTAGTCGTGGGCATTTCATTTACTTTATTTTACTTATATTATTTTATCCTTTTTTATGTTATTATTTTGTAAGTAAAACATTTTATTTTTATTGACTACCCTTTTGGTCTTACCTTGCATATATGTTTCTGATGATTTTACTCATGTCGAGTTATTACTTTTATTTTCTCTCCCACAATTTTGTATGAAGTTCTATTGTGGTGGTCCTTTTCCTTTCTCATTTTTCAGAGGACCAAACTTGGGCTTAGCCCAGTATTCAGTCAAACTCAGCAGCCCAAACCCAAGCCCCATTTTCAGGACCAGATGAATGCAGCCCACCTTCGAATATTGGGTCCAGTTTGCCAAGCCCAACACATCTGATTTTACCAGCCCTTTTGACATAGTAAAACCCTACTGTTCCCCTTTCCCTCGATCAGGACGGCGGCCACCTTCATTTTTCTTCTTGGCGACCCTGCTCTCGAATGACCATCGTCTTCTTCACGCCACCTCCAACACCTTCGTTTTCCTCTCGGGCTACTTCTATCTTTCTTCATCTTGCAGAACCAAAAAAACTGCTTCCCTCTGAAATCGAGAAGAAAACACAGAGCCAGTCGCACTCTCGATCCTCTTCTGGATAGACCTTCTTCCTCTTCAAAAAATGCTCAACTCCCACTCCCGTTTATCTTTAGTCGTCGTTCCCAAACGCCTTAACCCCCATCTTCCTCTTTCACACATTTTCATTCTCCCAAAGCCTCAATTAATCTTCTATAACACGGCCATGTCCTAACCGAAGAAGTCACCGACACCATTCCCAACTACTAGCCGCCACTGAGTTCTCTTCCATCGGCTTGGCTATCCTTTGTTCATCGACAGAAAACCAACCAGCCATCACACCTTTCCTCTCTACCCAGAAGGGCCAGAACTCGGTCTTGCCTCCTTCGATGTCCGAAAAGTGAAAGAGGATCGAATATCCTTCTTCTTCTTGAGTCATTCTCTGACTCATCAAGATGGTGTCGATGATGCCCACTTAGGTATTCATCCACCATTATCCGTTGTAATTTGTCTTGGTTGGGCCTGTGATGATCCTTGGCTGTGATAGCGTGATTTCACCCCTGACTGATACTACTGCCGAACTTGTTTACAAACTTCTGGTGCCCATTTACGAGTGAGGGAGTTTCGATCATTACACTACTGGTGTTTATCCTGATTTCCACGACTCCTACACCTCGGAAGTGGACTGAGCTTGTGAATCTTCATCCGGGGCGTCGCTCTCTTGGGTTTGGAAGTTTCATTTGACAGCTTTTGCTTAATCTGTTGTTACACCCTTTGCGCATTTGAGGTCTGGAAATATGTTTGGGATTTCTTTTGCTAATTACCTAATACATTTGTTGGACTGTTAATGACCGATTCCTTTCGTTTGGGCTGATTGATGTTCTTTGTGTTGGCCAATCATTTGGGTCTGAATTTAGCACTGTTGTTGGATTCCAATGTACTGATATGAACTTTGGGCTCTCACCCCTTTTCCGGCCTTTTGGGTGTTTGAGGTCCGTGTCTGTTGCAGACGTTATAATCTGAGTGGTTGAAATGGTGTAAAATTAAAAGAAAAGAAATTAAAAACTCAAAATAAACGTCGGGCTGCAAACAAATCCCGGTCGCAGTAGTATAGAGAAATGTAAGCGACCGGATATCGAACCACGGGACTAATGTACATATTAAAGTACCTAAGCGTGTCACAGGAGGGGGGATTAATTGACTTGTTTATATAAATAAAAGGAAAGATAAAATGACTAAATTAACAGATAAACTAAACGGGACTCTGGTTCACATTAATATAATATCTGTTCTCTCATGCTAGGTCTACTGGTTTAATCATAACTGTTTGGCAAGATTCCTGATATTTTCTTAAGGTCCGATGAAAACTCATAAGAACTCGTTCACCTGTAATGCAAGGTCCGATGAAAACTCAAGCAAAAGCCTGCGAACGGCAGAGGAGTGTTGAGGGATTACATTTGCAACTGAGTACTAACTTAAACGATGAAAATAAGTTTCCCCCAGTTTTACGGCTTAATCAACCCATCTGTCTCCAACCGATGAAATCAAAAACAGACTTAGTAAAGCATTTTAATAAATTCATGAGGTTTATTAAAAAGATGGCGAGAAACCCTTTAACCGTAACAAACTTTATCAAAATTAAAACCAGTAAAACATATTGCATAATTAATACAGAAAATAATAATTATTCCTAGAGTATACGTAAACTAGCCTAACATATTAAATAGGTAGACAGAGACAAGAGTAATAGAAATCATCTGTAATCACTCGGCTCACTCTGCTATTTTGTACACGTAGGCTAGAGGTGGATTTGGTGGACTGTAAAATAAATAAAATGGAGAAGGCGGAAGGAGAGAAATGAGATGGTGTGTGAATTGGAACTCCAGAGGAACCACGGAAGGAGCCTCCGGAAGGACACTGAATAAGGAGGAATGAAGCTCGTATTTATAGAGGAAGAAGAACAGAGCAGCAGCTCATTAGCTCACTGATTGAGCTCGATGATTGCAGCTCCCCATTGATTGCAGCTATTGATTGCGCAGGGGACAAGGTTGAAACGCGGGCGTGATTTCTGGTAGGCGCCGTCTGAATCAAGTTGCAGAGCGAGTCGGCGAAGAAGATAACCCGTTTCAGATCTGTATTTTTAGTCACGTCCGCCTCCTCAAATGAGGCGGTTGCATGGGCGGTAAGAATTGTGTCCGCCTAACCCATGCATCCTCTCTTGTCCGCCTCCTTGTCCTCTTGTTTATGGGGCGGTTGTAATGAGTTTGTCCGCCCCCTAATGAGGCGGTTGCCTCTATTTTCTTCCTTTCTAGTGTCGTCCGCCCCATAATGAGGCGGTTGCATGCAAATCATGCGCATGCATGTCCTCTCCGCGTGACCTTTTTTAACCCCTTATAAACAATATATGTTTTAGGTATTTTTCCTACAATTTAACACATATAATACATCAGTTAATATAACAACATAATTATAGGAAAAACCTAGATAAGTGCGAAACATTACTAAAAATGCTGCAATTAATAAGGTGATTAAACCTTAAAAAGTCTATATGTTTTGCACTTATCAAACTTCCTCACACTTGACTTTTGCTTGTCCTCAAGTAAATAAGGAATATAATTATCTCTAAGCCTTAATAATAAAACAAGATTAAATAAGTGTAGAAGGGAATTTAGACAAAGTGACAATCGAAAGAATAATTCTGCTCTTGGAAGTAGGTTTTTATAAACAGTGAAGAAGAACAGTTTAATAAAAGCATAGATAAACTAGACTGCAGAAAACAAGTTAGATTAACCTGGATTTTCAACCGATTTCATTCACTAACCCGGGATGACAAGGGGTGTGAAGTAATGCCTTATTCCGCAATACCTTTCAACACCACATACTCATGTTTATAAATATAAATTGCAATTTTATATTTACATTTTTTTTTGAATGTGCAAATTGTATATACAAAGCACATATTATTTTTATATATTTTTTTTGAATTGCATTATTTTTCTGTACCCCAGACTTTTCTCTCTATCCTTGTAGCGGTGTTGGGTCTTCCATCCCAGGTCAAGAGACCTTAGGTAGATAGGTGTTAAAGCACCCCAAAGAACTTAATAACCGGATAGACGAGGCCTGTTTTTGGTTTAGAAAAATTCATAAACAGTGGAGTACCTTGTCTTTATCCTTTTCTTTCCTTGACTTTCCACATATTTCCATAATCCCAAGCTAAACTAAATTGGTTTTTACAATCAGCAGATCTATCATTTTTGAGTGAAAATAGAGTATTTTGATGGAAAATAATTGTATACAAACTCCTAAAAATAAAATCATCTTTCAGTTGTCACTTGACATAATTTCAGACACTTCTACAATTATTTTATCTCATTTTTATCAAATTTTTTTAAAATTTAGGCAGTTTAGAGTAGCAAAAAGTGAGTGTGGCATTATCGAACTACTGTCATATTCAGGGAAAGGTCTCTCCTTCCTCACACTTAAGAGGAGCAATGTCCTCATTGATCAAAATTAATTCAAGAAAATGACCTTTCAAATTATGACAGACTCATAAAGGATTAAATAAATACGGGTTGAACATTAATAAAATAAAGGAAGAACTGAAACTCCCCTTGTATCGTAGATTGAGGAAGGTATCCTTCCTCACACTTAGAGCTTTGGCAGGGGTGAGACGTTCCTCACACTTGAGTTTGCGCAAGTGTTCAACCGAAGATATTGAAATGCCCAGAGCAACTGAGGTTGCTCCCATAGGCGAGTTCAGCTATATATTCGAATATTTATTCTGAAAAGAAAATCATATATAGCCAGCAGAACTCAAGTGGCACCAAAAAGAAAATAAAAATATGGTAAACATAAATAATTAGGCATAAATAACTTAAGCAAAAATAATGAAGTACTACATTAAAATAAAAACATGAAGCAAACCGAACTGTTACCTTCCTGAAGTTTTGATAAGGTTCAAACAGTATAAGTCTACAAAATGTTAGTAAACAACAGAACAAAATAAAATACAATCAAATAAAAATAAAAATAAAATCACTGCGGCGGTGGTGGTGGAGGCTGTGCAGGTCCCTGGCCTGTCTGAGCGAGGAGACGCTCTAGGAGCTGAGCGGTCTGTGCATGTAACCTGTCACCCTGGTCTAAGCGCTGGTGCACCCGTGACTGCTCAGCCAGCATCCTCTGCTCGAAGCTCTCAAAGCGCTGATGCAACTGCTGCTGCATCTGATGAAATGCCTGAAGCTGACTCTGTGGATCGGTCGAGTAAGGTACAGGAGCTGGAGTCTGCATCACATCAGTAGTAGGCACGTAGGGCTCCTCTCCCTGTGCAGTGTCAGCGGACGGTGGGTCGGGATCAGCCGAGTGTGTAGCTCCCGTAGAGGGTCCTGCTGCTGTGGATGAAGCAGTGGAAGACTGAGCAGCGGTACCTCTGACCCAAGTACCGTCATCTGAGCGCATAAAGCCCCAGCTCCGCACAGTCTGCAGTGTGACTGGGCGCTTTCCTGTCCTGATCTCTACAGCTCGTGTGACATCTGTGGGAAGGACAGTGAAGAGGTGGTACCAGATGAAGAAGGGAAAGATGGGAGTGATCTTCTTCTTCTTTGTCCTCAGATAGGACACCACCTTGTGGAGCTGGCCAAACATAATGTGGCTGAAGGAGAGGCGCTGAGCAGGCGGAAAAGGAGCGAGGAAATAGTCAAGTAGAGCGCAGTCCTCATCAGACGCATCGTGTGCTGCAGAGGGGCGAATCTGATGGGCTATGATGTCCAAGAGAAGCCTCTGCTGCAGTGTAGGGAAGCTCGCGAAAGGGAGGACTTCCTTGTCCTCCTCCCCTCTATGTCGGATCCTCCGACCTACGTCCTGAAGCCATCGGGTCTTCGACATATGCATATAATCCTCTGTGAACCCCCGGTGATCTCCAGGACCAATCTGGATGTGTAGGATGGACGAGAATGTGATGGGTGTGATCTCCACAGGGTGATGGCGCACGTAAGAGGTGATGCTCAGATTGCCCGCCGGGCATTCGCATAAAACTCTCTCACGAGCTCCTCACAGAAGACTCCCGCACCCATCTTCAGGACCATAGAAAGTCCATGTCTGGCAAACAGGGTATCCACCCCTGCAGCCTCTAGTACCTCAGGAGCAAATCTCTCCATAATGAAGTCCTTACCTAGATCGAACCAGGCTCGGGCTTCTGCCGAAAAAACCCGTCATCCCGAAGATCCGGATGACGTAAAGGAGCAGAAGAAGATGATGCCCCGGGGCAGTTGCCCCTAGCAGATCTAGAACCAGATGGACCACCACGCATACGAGGAGGCATACTAATATATGGAATTAAAGGTAAACAAATATTAACAGTATAACAATTAATATTTAATATTAAAATTAATAATAATAACATAAAAATCAAACAAACAACAACATAAAAATTAATATTAAACAGAGTATTAATATAAACATCTTCGCAAATTAACAAAGATAGAAAACAAGTAGAACAAATAATATGAAATATAAACAGAATAATTATACAACATAAATTCTATCGAAAATTTGACAGAATCTCCCCTAAAATTCTACGATTCTCCACAAAAAATTCAGTCAGTTTCAAGGTTTTTAGTACCGTCACCAATCAAATCTATAAATGATAACCTATAATCATAATATTTATTCGTTTAATAATCAAGGCAAAATAAAACTGAAAAATGCTAGTTTCAACAAGGAATTTTCGTAACTAACATTCACCAATTTAAGAATTCATCAAAAACACCCAATCTAAGTGTAATAAGTGAAGATCTAACCTTGTATATGTATATTATGATTAATAGAGGACAAATTCGAGGGAAATCTAGCAAATTAAGTTCGAAATTTTCGAATTTGTGAATTAGGGATTCGAAACTTCAGCTCCTAATTTCTCCTAGTATAGTTCATCATTTACAGATTTGAAGCTATAGAAACGAATTAGAGAATTGAAAACGAAGATTTCGGTACTAACCTTGCGTGATTTGGTGGAGAATTGAGGAAGATTGAGCAAGTTGAGGGGGAGGGCGATTCGCGACCGTGTTCTTCTCTGTATCGAGCTCGAGTTGAGTTTGGAGAATTGGGGAAGAACGAATGTAATTCGAAACGCGGCGTTTGCTTTTTTTCAGTATAGAGGGACGTCCTGGACCGCTCGGTTTTCAGGCGGACAAGGGCCGCGGTATTCAGTTGTGTCTGCGTGGACGACCGCGTCGAAATGGGGCGGACGTGGCTTAGATGACCGCCTGGAGACGGGGCGGTTGTCCAAGCGGACAGCCCCCTGTTTCGTTTTTTTTTTTTTCGATTTTAATGTAACAATAAAGAATAAGAAATAAACAGATAAACATTAGTACATAAATTAATAATTAGTAGTTAGATTACATAAATTAAAAGTTAGTGGTTAATTACATAAAATTAAATGTTAAGGACAATGGAAATAAAATGTTAGAGACAATGGAATATTAAATGTTAGAGACAATGGAAATTAAATGTTAGAGACAATGGAAATTAAATGTTAATAAGAGTTAGAAGTTAGATGTCAAAAGTTAGATGTCCGTAGTCAGATGGCCAAAGTCAGGTGTCCAAAGTCATTGTCCAATTAATATTAACAGATTATTAAAGGGTTAATATTAACAAAATATAGTTGATAATTAATATTAACATCAAACAAAATATTATGGACATAATATTAACAGATTAAAAAGAACAAAATATTTATAATTAAACAGGTGAATAATCCGGAGCTTAGGAACTAGAATAAATCTAGTCCCCGGCAACGGCGCCATTTTGTAGACGTTATAATCTGAGTGGTTGAAATGGTGTAAAATTAAAAGAAAAGAAATTAAAAACTCAAAATAAACGTCGGGCTGCAAAAAAATCCCGGTCACAGTAGTATAGAGAAATGTAAGCGACCGGATATCGAACCACGGGACTAATGTACATATTAAAGTACCTAAGCGTGTCACAGGAGGGGGGATTAATTGACTTGTTTATATAAATAAAAGGAAAGATAAAATGACTAAATTAACAGATAAACTAAACGGGACTCTGGTTCACATTAATATAATATCTGTTCTCTCATGCTAGGTCTACTGGTTTAATCATAACTGTTTGGCAAGATTCCTGATAATTTCTTAAGGTCCGATGAAAACTCATAAGAACTCGTTCACCTGTAATGCAAGGTCCGATGAAAACTCAAGCAAAAGCCTGCGAACGGCAGAGGAGTGTTGAGGGATTACATTTGCAACTGAGTACTAACTTAAACGATGAAAATAAGTTTCCCCCAGTTTTACGGCTTAATCAACCCATCTGTCTCCAACCGATGAAATCAAAAACAGACTTAGTAAAGCATTTTAATAAATTCATGAGGTTTATTAAAAAGATGGTGAGAAACCCTTTAACCGTAACAAACTTTATCAAAATTAAAACCAGTAAAACATATTGCATAATTAATACAGAAACATAATAATTATTCCTAGAGTATACGTAAACTAGCCTAACATATTAAATAGGTAGACAGAGACAAGAGTAATAGAAATCATCTGTAATCACTTCGGCTCACTCTGCTATTTTGTACACGTAGGCTAGAGGTGGATTTGGTGGACTGTAAAATAAATAAAATGGAGAAGGCGGAAGGAGAGAAATGAGATGGTGTGTGAATTGGAACTCCAGAGGAACCACGGAAGGAGCCTCCGGAAGGACACTGAATAAGGAGGAATGAAGCTCGTATTTATAGAGGAAGAAGAACAGAGCAGCAGCTCATTAGCTCACTGATTGAGCTCGATGATTGCAGCTCCCCATTGATTGCAGCTATTGATTGCGCAGGGGACAAGGTTGAAACGCGGGCGTGATTTCTGGTAGGCACCGTCTGAATCAAGTTGCAGAGCGAGTCGGTGAAGAAGATAACCCGTTTCAGATCTGTATTTTTAGTCACGTCCGCCTCCTCAAATGAGGCGGTTGCATGGGCGGTAAGAATTGTGTCCGCCTAACCCATGCATCCTCTCTTGTCCGCCTCCTTGTCCTCTTGTTTATGGGGCGGTTGTAATGAGTATGTCTGCCCCCTAATGAGGCGGTTGCCTCTATTTTCTTCCTTTCTAGTGTCGTCCGCCCCATAATGAGGCGGTTGCATGCAAATCATGCGCATGCATGTCCTCTCCGCGTGACCTTTTTTAACCCCTTATAAACATATATATGTTTTAGGTATTTTTCCTACAATTTAACACATATAATACATCAGTTAATATAACAACATAATTATAGGAAAAACCTAGATAAGTGCGAAACATTACTAAAAATGCTGCAATTAATAAGGTGATTAAACCTTAAAAAGTCTATATGTTTTGCACTTATCATCTGTCGGTGTATATGTTTACCGATTCATCTTTGTGCAGAGTATAAATTATTCATCGCAAGGCTTGTTGCTCAATGCCCCGATTTGGGGCGGTCAATTGTGGCCCACTTTATCCTCTTATTGATCATGATGGGGCGGGCCCATTATAGATGTTGGTGTGTCTCGGTTGTCCAGCTTCAGGCCCACCGTGAAACTGGGTCATTTAATATCTGAATTTTAGTCGAACTTAATAGGCCTCTCCTCAGCTTTCTAATATAACTTTGAGATTTGGGCTTGACTTCACTTTGCTCGTGTTACTTGTACAATTCCACTCGCTCGTTATTCTTTGAATTTTGACTGAGGTACAGATGGGTTTCCTTAGCTTGGGCTGCGCCTGCTTGGACCTTGGATTAAACAGATTGACCTCACAGATGCGCTTTGGGCTTAACTTCTATGGGTTTGGAAATTCTATCTTTTGACCTTTACTATGATTCAATTGCTTTTGATAGTTAATTGCTCCTTGCGCATTGATACGGTTTGGGAAAGTAAGTTGAAACTGGCATTACTTGACCCTTGCGTTTAGATAAGAACATGAATTGAGTGATAGTTGCCCGAATATTATAATTGTTTAGACAAATCAGTCATTGGCCGGTTGGTTCTTATTAATTCTTCATCTTGGAGGGAAGTGATATAAACCCTTCTAGGTATGATCCCACATGACTCACAACGTCACATCTTTGATACTACACTTCGGTTTGAGTCATAATCTAGGATGTTGAATTAATCTGCGTAGCAACCCCAATGTTTGATTTATCTTACAATTCATAGCATTTGCTGGCAGCTTGAAACTCTTTTCTATGTTCTCGGTTGGGGGTGGGAGATGATTAGATTGCCCCCTTTCCTCCCATTGAGAGGGGCCGTATGATCCCATTGCACACATCCCAACCCTCTTCCGTTCTTTGACTAATGCAGTTTGCCTCTTTTGGTTGTGTTTTTGACATGTACATAATGCTCGTGAAACGGGAAACTATTCTAAGACTGAGGAACGGGATCTTGGCTTGGACTATCGGGGTCTCCGCTTCAAACACATGTAACGGTTGGTGCACTTCTTGCTAATCCTATCAGCTCAAGTGAGGCGGCGTCGATGCGACCCCCCATAGCAGCTCTCTATTTAAGATTTTTATCTATGTTTGTATTAATCTGTAATTTGTTTATTATTCTTACTTTCGATTGTAGTCTTAGGATTTATTTATTTTTGTAATTTAATTCATTCTCTGCATGTGAACAATTTTAGCATGTTATCTCTAGCTGGTTTTGTTATGTTATTCTAGTGCTTAGTTTACCCCTTCTACATATGGATTTGAGCTTGGAAATTAATTTGAAATCTTGTAGGATTTTTGCTGATGTTCAATCACCAAACTTTTGTACATAACGTTTACACTTCATTTTGCTTCTCCAACGTTTGTACCCTATGTGAGATATTTGCGTTGCTGCTTTGTGATTTATGCCCCTTGCTCATTGCTTATTGATGTCTTAAGCCCTAGTTATCATCCTCTAGGACCCTTTAACTAACAGAAAAGTTTTGGATGTATTATTGCTCCACACCTAACGGGTCTCTCATTCGTTTCGTGGGGCAATAATCTCCTATAACTTAAGAAGACACTCAAACCACCCTTATATGTATATAAGAACAGAAACTTCAAAAAACAAGCCCTTAAGGCTATTTTAGGAGGGCTTAGGATGCGAAACCACCCCATGACTAGCGGATCTCTCATCCGTTTTATGTGAGTGGAATCCTCCTTTGCCTTTGACACACCCCTAATCAAGAGTTAATAATCAAACCAATAAATCAATTCCTCTCACTTGTTAATATCTCATAAATCAGCCTAACAACTTTTTTCAGCCCAATCACAAATAAAGCCCACATAAAAAAGAGGCCACTTCAGCCAATCCAAACAAGGCCCAATTTCGGCCTAACTCCAAACAAGGCCCAATTGTGGCCCAACTTCAAGCAAGGCCCTTTTTTCGGCCCAACTCTAGATAAGGTCCAAATTTCAACCCAATTTCCAACAAAGCCCAGAACGGGCCCAATTTAATTCCAAGGCCCAATTCAAATCCCATTTCAGCCCGAATCAAAAGGGCCACTCTGAGGCCCAATTCAAAACCCACTTCAGCCCACAGTTCATAAATCCCATTTCAAGGCCCAAGCCCATTTCGAGGCCAAAGCCCAAACAAGGCCATCAAGCCCACTTGGCCCAAGCCCACTCGGCCCATCAAGCCCATTTCAAAGCCCAATTCGAGGCCCATTTCAAGGCCCACTTCGGCCTAATTATCAAGGCCTACTTTCGGCCCAATTTTCAAGACCCACTTCGGTCCAATTTCCAAGGCCCAATTCGGTCCGCTCTTTCCAAGATAATTCGGCCCAATCCAAAGCCCAACTTGAGGCCCATTTCAAGGCCCAATCCAAAGCCCATTTTGAGGTCCAATTCAAAGCCCAATCCAGCCCACTTTCAAGACCCGTTCCAGCCTAACATTCCAAGGCCTAAACCTGGTCCATCAGTTCAAATTTGGCACACAATCAATCCAAAAACCGATGCAATCCCATCTCAAATTCAAATCCATTCAATTCAGCCCAAATTCAACCCGACTTGTAAATTCCAATTCGATTCAAATTCATTCAATTCCAATTCAACTTCAATTTCAATTCAATTCCAATTTCCCTTAAACTTAGAATGTCTCACAGACCTGAGCGTCTCACAGACTTTGTTATTCCAATGATTCGAATATCTCACAGACCAGAGCATCTCATAGACCCGAGTGTCCCACAGATCCGAGTGTCTCACAGATCTCGACATCTCAAGATTTCAAACGTCTCATAGACCCGAGCGTCTCACAAACTATAACATCTCACACATCAAACATCAAAATTCCAAAAGCTGAACTGCGTAAGGTCTGATCTCAGCGGGAAGTTGAGTACGTAGGCAACCCACACAGGGTGCGACCCCATTCCAAACAAAAACCCTTTTTCCACTCCAAGGTGTTCTCCATACCTCTCAAAACATTCAAATCCCCTCTGACTCCCACAAACCCTCAACTTCTTCAACTCTCTAAATCAGACTTCTAGTCTTTCATTCTATACTCATCTGAATTCATCAATTCTTCTTCTTGGCGCTAGCTTGGCAGAAAAGCTCGCCTCATCCACTCGTTTTCTCTCCTCCTGTCCTAATCTTATCCTTTGGCTTTAATTGAATCTCTCTAAAAAGGTTTTGAAAGAAGGTAATCCCGACAATTGGAGACCGAGGTTTCCTCGGGCACCAATCCAAAGTCGTGGTCGTTGCCACTTCCAAGGGGTGTAACCCAGTGCGAACCCACATAGAATCTCTGCAAATGACCAGATAAGTCCTATCCATAGGCAACAATTTCAGAGTCAATTAGCGGTTCTTAGAACCCTCATTCCCTTCCTTCCTAGTATCTTAGGTCAAACTAGGTGGCGACTCTAGTCAATTTCGCCTTATAGAGGCATAAGTCCGCGTGGAGCCCATCGAGAGCGGGTGTAGTGCACATTTGCATTCCCCTTTATGTTTTCTGGGAAAGACGGACGATTTAGTAGGTATTTGAGGGCTGCTATGAATAACGGATTCTCACCCTCCACAGAATGGCGTTTTCTAGGGTCTTGGCTTCTCAGTCAGACCATATTTAGATAGACCCCCCTCATACCGAAAAATCACCCTCCACAGAATGGCGACTCTGCTGGGGAAAACTTGAGTAAGTTTTTCTCAAACTCAAGGAAGACTGAACTCCATTCAAGATTGTCAGGATTTCCCCACTTCTTTCAAAACCTTCAAGAGATTCTTTTCAAAGCCTCTAGGATTATTCTACTCCACACTTTGAGTGTGTATCTGATGAGGACATATAGGATTTGTTAGATCCTCAACAAACATTACAACAATTGGGTTAATGATTAGCTCACGACTAGAAAGAGACACTTAGGATTGAATGAAGCTAACTTCCCTTTAGGATAATAAACAACCAATTTGGAATCACAATTCTCAAGATAAAACTCTTAGTGAATAGGTTGGTGCTAACTTCGTCTGCTTTATTTACTGCTTTCATATTTATATTGCGATTGTGGGGTGCATGGGTGGGTAGCTTAGGACATGCATTCCTCTGTGTCACCCGATTTACCCACGATGTCACGGGATCCCGACCGGTCCACGGTTGATTCCCCATGAGCTAGGGTTTCTCTCTCAGTGAACAAACCCACGAGGCGGTACGGTCTCCGACCAACACCTCAGGCTCATGATCCAAAAATATCCTCCATTATCCGAGTCAAAGCCAGCATATAGTGAACTTTGAGCCTTCAGTGTCCAGCTACCTGATCCGGTGTCTAAGACGGGTTTATGGGAGTCACCCCCTTGTATGCCGCCTGTCTGACCGCCCTTCTGTCTTACCCTGAAGATTGCATGGGCTCAGTTCTCCATTGCTCCTCTGCACCACATGTGTCTCTAAAGCCCAATGTCACGCTATACGTCCATAGAGGATCCCGTATTTACCGGATACCCATACATGGCACAACGTAGTCAGTGAATAATTTGGACTTTAGACACACCTGACCGTGCAGGTGACGAGAGACCCGTTCCCATGCAGTACTTCTCCGAGTTTCCCGAAAAGTGGGGTGTTGTCGGATCATCACTGGCCGTGGCGTATGTTTCCTTATCATCTCGGGTGTCCTGACCTTTCGAACTTAAGCACTCTGGACTTTCTTGATAACGTGCCCCGCAAAGGCATAACAGAGAAAAAACCGAGAGATGAACAGTGAAGGGACGATGGTTCCCCCGGTGAAACGGAATCATAATTGACCTGGAAAGTGATTATCCCAACATTAACACTTACAGCTCCACATCGAATATAGCCACGATTTACTTTATGCTATACATGTGTGCAACCACTTTTTCAAACCAGTCTGTTTTAAACGTTCGGAATTCTCTTTCACATATCTTTTAAAGAGGTTTTACTAGCTCGTTCAATTTAGAGTCTCACCTTAGTTTTGCTCATAAACGTTCACTTCATCTATAAAAAACTTTCTTTCACTAAATGTTATCTCCAAAACGATTTTCAAAATAGATTTTGAAAACCTACTTTCTACAAACGAATTTCAAACAACATTTTTCACCAACATTATTTTAAAATAATTTCTGAAAGCAGTTTTCAAAGTTGATTTTCATAAACGTATTTCGAAATAAATGATTTAGTCCCCATGTCGTGATCTGCTATTTTTGAAGTTCTGCCCACCTTCAAGAGCAGCGGTCATTACTGTGGAGCGTACTAGTCATTTCGTGTTTTCACAAAAGTGGCGGATTTTCACATAAAATTCTGCGCTCGATCATTCACCTTTCCTTTCTCAAAAACATCCCCCATTTCTCTTGTTGGAGCAAGTGAAGCAGCATAAAGATCGACTACGTGGATCGAGCTGAAGGCCAGAGGTGCACCAACTCGTGGAGCTAGCCGAGCGGCATGAAGACCAACACCAGCAATTCAAATACAAAACCAGAGGTGTACCAACCCGAGTCAAGCGGCATGAAGACCAACACCAGCAATTCAAATACAAAACCAGAGGTGTACCAATCCGAGTCAAGCGACACGAAGATCAGCAACACCGGTTCAAGTTCAAACTGTTGAAAATCAGAAGAACACCAACCCGTTTTGTTTGATCACAATACTGCTTCGCTGCAACAACCTGAACTCGGGGAAGCAACCAGTCAAACGCCCGAAGACGAGCGAACGGCCAATCAGGAGTCCGAGCGCGAGCAGTCAGTCAGAAGCCCGAAGACGGACCAAAGGAGTTCAGAGGAATTTAGTTCAAAATTCCCCCTTTTAATGACTTTTTAGGATTGATGATGTATAGGATTTTCCCCGATGTTTTTCTTTCACTCTCGTCCATTTCTAAATAGATTAGGTGTATAGGTTTATACATCCCCTTTGAATTTATTTAGATCAATGTGTATAGGGTTCCCTACTCCCTATTTTATTTGCGAATGACTGAGCGTCAAAGTTTATATTGAGAAAACCCACCACTTTGAAAGCACGTGTTTTCAAAATTGTTTTCTAAAACTTGGTTTCTTTTGGCATGCACGTATAGTAAAAAGAACGAAGAAGGGGCGACCCCTCACATTTATACATCATTCATCAACTTTGCTTTATGGGGTGAAAATTCACGGTCTACAGGAGGCATCCCCTAAATAAACAACACCAACAAATGCAACTGAGCACAAAGCAAAACACATTCATTGCATTCATGTCAAAAAAAAGGTCATAAGCACCTTTAGTCCATTCAAAAACATCTGTCATGTACGAGTCCTTTCTACCACAAAAAATATTACACTATCACGTGTTCCATCCTCACCTCATCACATATCAGCTTTCATCCCAACACCTTAATATCCAAAGTCTGATCTTCAAAGGGATAGTAGAAAACACTGGGGAGTTTGAGCCTCTGCCATGTGCATCAGTGCCCAAGATGAAAAGAAGCAGTCCTTTCCATATCGTAAGGTCACCATGCGGGAGGAGTGGTCACTCCCTAAAAGTACCAAAATCCAGGAGCCAATCACTAACCCAACCTCACTTGGGAATCACTACCCCGACAGCGACCCCAACAGCTAGACCATCTTCAAAACCAGCAGTAGTGGGATGAGCTTCATGAACCATGAGCTGAATACGACTCCAGCGAGACTAGTCATAACCTTACCATTCATGCATTGCATCCAAAAACAAAACAAACACAACAAAAAAAACATTTAGTCAATCATCTCCATTCACCATTTTCAACATTTCATGCATCCTATACATAGTAATTCCATATTACCACAATACATCGCATGGTAGATAACTGCATTTGCATACTCCCATATCAAAATGACATCTTCGGGAAAATCGTGAGAGAATGATTGAACAGAGTGCGTGAATCATAAAACTCTCGACCCGTCAACGAACATAAGGGTCAAATCAAAATCAGCACCACAAACCAAGTGAGTAGTGTGCGAAGAGCGGTATTTTCTCTTGAATTTCAAGTGAGCGCTTTTGGACAATCCATTGAGCGTTGAGGGAAGGTTGAGAGAGCCAATCGAGGTAAAACCATGAGCGACATGTGTATTCCTTCATCACATGGAGAGGCATGATTTTAGAGTGAGATCAGTGTCGATAGCAAGTCTCGAACTATGATTCATGCAAAGATCCGAGAAGTAGTAGGAAAACAATCATCGACTAATGAGAATGACGAGGCACATAGGAACAAAATCTCCTCAAAACCAAAGAGCTTTAACTGGCCTCTACATAATCCCTTAGTGAGCCACGCTGAGCCTTTCATGAAAAACTCTTTCTTCAGAAACTCCGCAACATGCCAACCCACATATACATACACTTACTTGCCCTTGTAATAGAGGATCTCAAAGGAGCCGGAGCCATGGTCCCTCCCTACCATCTTCCACAAAAACAATGAAATGTTCAAAGAAATCAGTGAGTCAATGTAACTCCAAGGCCAAACACCAAAAGGAAAGCCGAAAATGTTCAAGAAGATCGATAAGTCAATGCAACTTCAAAGCTGAAAGCCAAATACAAAGCAGAGAATGCTTGAGGAACTTGATGAGCCAAATGCAATAAAAAAACAAAAATGAGAAGACGGATCAAGCCGTACATCATAAGAGGCAAGAAGGAGAATTCCAAATCCAAAGGACCAATGATGTCCCGTAGAAATAAATAAAGGTTATCAAAACCAGTCTAATTATTCCACCCATGGCGAAGGCGAAACATATCCTCTATTGCACAAAAGCTCCACAATTGCCAAATAAATCCTCCAGTCCCACGTGACATACATCATACCCCTCAGCCCCGTTATAACCCAATAAAAGACCTCTGACTCGTTAGTTGATGAGCGTTAACTGAAAAGTATCGGATCTGAAACATGAATCATAAGCTTCATACTTGTTATCAACATGTCCCGTCATCCCAAAGGGACCATGAGTGGAAGAGTGTGACCTTACCCCACAAGGTCTTTCGAGTGCGAGTGACTCTTTGATCGAAGCACCAAATCATAAACAGCTAACCCCATTGCAATTGAGGAATTTGTGAGGATTGGAAAGTCCAGAACCTCAAAAAGGAATTCTAAGGAAAATACTGCTCCGAGCATCGAGAGTATCATCACATCATTATCACACACGACCATACTCACGAGAGATTGACCCACATCCCTCCATGAGAGGAAAGTGATTCACGCCTTCGAGCTCAACAATCACTCGAGATCGAACCGAAGATGTCTTGTATTCGTAAGCCTCATATTAATAGAGATAGGACCGTACCTTCTCTCGAAAAACTGCACATGCATTTTGCATCTCTTCTTGCATTTAGTATTTGCATGCATCATAACCACTTCATTTTCAACATCCGACTGGTAAGAGCTCCACCTAGTCTCGCTGAAAGTAGACTTCAGTTGCCGCTATTGAAGCATAACTTCCTATCAAAAGAAGCTAAGATTGAAGCCATCCTGGGCTATCTTTGAGCTACATCGAACCATTACAGAGCCATCCTAGGCTATCTTTGAGCCATACATTGAACCATTACGAAGCCATCCGGAGCCATGCGAGCATCACCATGGAGCCATCCAGTGTCATGCTCGAGTCTGATCGACACTACTCCCAAAAACTGAGAAAAGCCATGCGGAAGCCATCATCCGACATTGAAACCATCCTTGGAACTACACAGGGGTCATCCCAACAGTCCGAGAACAATGCGGGAGCCACCTCAAATCCATATTGGAACCATTTTGTCACCGGGGTCTTGCCTACAGAGTTTTGAACTACGTATCTGATCTCAATATGGAATTGAGTACGTAGGCAGCCCGTCCAGGGTGCGACCACATCAAAGGCGAAAACTTCCCTTTTCCCCTCGGTGTCATCGAAGTGAACCAACCAATGCGTCGTTATGCTCAATCAGTACAAGGTCATCCCGGGGTCATCCATGGGAATCCTGGAATTATGATGGGAACTACCAATAAAGTCATGCCACTGTGTTTCATCATTCACCCATGAAAAACCATTCACCCACTACAAAGCCCCCCCAAAAAAAAAATCCCATAAAATCACAATAAATCCATCACTGGAGCCATCAAACTACTTTTTTTAAAAAAAAAAAAAACTTCAACCAAATCTACCCACCACATCGAAGCATTTCAATCACATCAAACCCACCAACCACCCAGAATGATCGCATCCCATCAAAAACACTCCAACCATATCAAACCCACCAACCACCCTGAGACCATTGGTCATACCGGAGCCATCAGTGCATACCGGAGCCATCCGTGCATACAAGGGCCATCAGCGCATACTGGAGCCATCCATGCATATCGGAGCCATCAATGCATACCGGAGCCATCCATGCATACCGGAGCCATCAGCGCATATCGGAGCCATCCGTGCATACAGGAGCCATCGGCGCATGCCGGAGCCATTTGTGCATACAAGAGCCATCAACGCATACCGGAGCCATCAACGTATGCTGGAGCCATCTCAGATCTTTGAAGCCATGTCGGAGTCATCCCGAAGCTTCGAAGCAACTCAAGAGCCATCAACTCATTCGAAAAAGGATTCTACATCCACAAACAGGGAGTCTCGATCCAACCAGTGCTTTTATTTTTAACCATCTTACATTGCATATCATTTGCATCTACCCACATAGTCCGTTCACAATCTAACACATATTCATAACCCACTAGGCAGCTATTACGCTACTAGTGCGGTCCCACCTTTTTCCTCCACTAGGCAGCTATTACTCTACTAGTGCGAGATCATTTACTTCATGACCCGCTAGGCAGCTATTACGCTACTAGTGCGGTCCCGTCTTTTCCTCCACTAGGCAGCTATTACGCTACTAGTGCGAGATCATTCACTTCATAACCCTAGGCAGCTATTACGCTACTAGTGCGGTCCCGCCTTTTTCCTCACTAGACAGCTATTACGCTACTAGTGCGAGATCGTTCACTTCATAACCCTAGGCAGCTATTACGCTACTAGTGCGGTCCCACCTTTTTCCTCCACTAGGCAGCTATTACGCTACTAGTGCGAGATCATTTACTTCATGACCCGCTAGGCAGCTATTACGCTACTAGTGCGTCCCACCTTTTTCCTCCACTAGGCAGCTATTACGCTACTAGTGCGAGATCATTTACTTCATGACCCGCTAGGCAGCTATTACGCTACTAGTGCGGTCCCGTCTTTTCCTCCACTAGGCAGCTATTACGCTACTAGTGCGAGATCGTTCACTTCATAACCCGCTAGGCAGCTACTACACTACTAGTGCAGTCCCGTCTTTTCCTCCACTAGGCAGCTATTACGCTACTAGTGCGAGATCGTTCACTTCATAACCCGCTAGGCAGCTATTACGCTACTAGTGCGGTCCGCCTTTTTCCTTCACTAGGCAGCTATTACGCTACTAGTGCAAGATCGTTTCACACCCACCTGCTAGGCAGCTATTACGCTACTAGTACGGTACACAATGAAAAGTATTATAGGCTCGTCATAAGTCCTATAGCTAGATGTCAAGAGGTCTAGTTGAGGCTCGTCATAAGTCCTCATACTTTCAGTTGCATTATAGGCTCGTCATAAGTCCTATAGCTAGATGTCAAGAGTCTAGTTGAGGCTCGTCATAAGTCCTCGTGCACCCCAATCAACTACTTGTTATATCATAGGCTTGTCATAAGTCCTATGAGATATATCAGAGGTCTAGTTGAGGCTCGTCATAAGTCCTCGTACTTTCAATTTGCATTATAGGCTCGTCATCAGTCCTATGGCTAGATATCTAGTTGAGGCTCGTCATAAGTCCTCGTACTTTCATTGCATTATATCTCGTCATAAGTCCTATAGCTAGATATCAAAGGTCTAGTTGGGGCCCGTCATAAGTCCCCGTGCACCCGCATTCATAAGAACAGATCATAAACCGCAGTGAGAATTTTTGGCGCCCCGTCAACCTTGATCCAATTCTACAAGAGCTTGCAGAATTGAATCAAGGGGAGCCATCTGTAGACACCAAAATTCTCACCCCATAAAGCAGAGTCTGAAATAGAAATAAAATAAGAGGGGTCGTCGCCTTTCTTTTCAAAAAACGTACTGAGTGCGTGTCAAAAAAACCAATCGTTTTACGACAAAATTTTAAACCAATTCTCAGCATTTTAGAAAATCCAATTTTCCGGAAATTTTCAAACAATTATTTGTTTTAGACTTACCCTTTTATTTATTTATCTATTGGTTATTTTCATTTTTATTTCCTTAGTCGTGGGCATTTCATTTACTTTATTTTACTTATATTATTTTATTCCTTTTTTTTATGTTATTATTTTGTAGTAAAACATTTTATTTTTATTGACTACCCTTTTGGTCTTACCTTGCATATATGTTTCTGATGATTTTACTCATGTCGAGTTATTACTTTTATTTTCTCTCCCTCAATTTTGTATGAAGTTCTATTGTGGTGGTCCTTTTCCTTTCTCATTTTTCAGAGGACCAAACTTGGGCTTAGCCCAGTATTCAGTCAAACTCAGCAGCCCAAACCCAAGCCCCATTTTCAGGACCAGATGAATGCAGCCCACCTTCGTATTGGGTCCAGTTTGCCAAGCCCAACACATCTGATTTTACCAGCCCTTTTGACATAGTAAAACCCTACTGTTCCCCTTTCCCTCGATCAGGACGGCGGCCACCTTCATTTTTCTTCTTGGCGACCCTGCTCTCGAATGACCATCGTCTTCTTCACGCCACCTCCAACACCTTCGTTTTCCTCTCGGGCTACTTCTATCTTTCTTCATCTTGCAGAACCAAAAAAACTGCTTCCCTCTGAAATCGAGAAGAAACACAGAGCCAGCCGCACTCTCGATCCTCTTCTGGATAGACCTTCTTCCTCTTCAAAAAATGCTCAACTCCCACTCCCGTTTATCTTTAGTCGTCGTTCCCAACGCCTTACCCCCATCTTCCTCTTTCACACATTTTCATTCTCCCAAAGCCTCAATTAATCTTCTATAACACGGCCATGTCCTAACCGAAGAAGTCACCGACACCATTCCCAACTACTAGCCGCCACTGAGTTCTCTTCCATTGGCTTGGCTATCCTTTGTCATCGACAGAAACCAACCAGCCATCACACCTTTTTCTCTCTACCCAGAATGGCCAGAACTCGGTCTTGCCTCCTTCGATGTCCGAAAAGTGAAAGAGGATCGAATATCCTTCTTCTCCTTGAGTCATTCTCTGACTCATCAAGATGGTGTCGATGATGCCCACTTAGGTATTCATCCACCATTATCCGTTGTAATTTGTCTTGGTTGGGCCTGTGATGATCCTTGGCTGTGATAGCGTGATTTCACCCCTGACTGATACTACTGCCGAACTTGTTTACAAACTTCTGGTGCCCATTTAGGAGTGAGGGAGTTTCGATCATTACACTACTGGTGTTTATCCTGATTTCCACGACTCCTGCACCTCGGAAGTGGACTGAGCTTGTGAATCTTCATCCGGGCGTCGCTCTCTTGGATTTGGAAGTTTCATTTGACAGCTTTTGCTTAATCTGCTGTTACACCCTTTGCGCATTTGAGGTCTGGAAATATGTTTGGGATTTCTTTCGCTAATTACCTAATACATTTGTTGGACTGTTAATGACCGATTCCTTTCGTTTGGGCTGATTGATGTTCTTTGTGTTGGCCAATCATTTGGGTCTGAATTTAGCACTGTTGTTGGAATCCAATGTACTGATATGAACTTTGGGCTCTCACCCTTTTTCCGGCCTTTTGGGTGTTTGAGGTCCGTGTCTGTCGGTGTATATGTTTACCGATTCATCTTTGTGCAGAGTATAAATTATTCATCGCAAGGCTTGTTGCTCAATGCCCCGATTTGGGGCGGTCAATTGTGGCCCACTTTATCCTCTTATTGATCATGATGGGGCGGGCCCATTATAGATGTTGGTGTGTCTCGGTTGTCCAGCTTCAGGCCCACCGTGAAACTGGGTCATTTAATATCTGAATTTTAGTCGAACTTAATAGGCCTCTCCTCAGCTTTCTAATATAACTTTTAGATTTGGGCTTGACTTCACTTTGCTCATGTTACTTGTACAATTCCACTCACTCGTTATTCTTTGAATTTTGACTGAGGTACAGATGGGTTTCCTTAGCTTGGGCTGCGCCTGCTTGGACCTTGGATTAAACAGATTGACCTCACAGATGCGCTTTGGGCTTAACTTCTATGGGTTTGGAAATTCTATCTTTTGACCTTTACTATGATTCAATTGCTTTTGATAGTTAATTGCTCCTTGCGCATTGATACGGTTTGGGAAAGTAAGTTGAAACTGGCATTACTTGACCCTTGCGTTTAGATAAGAACATGAATTGAGTGATAGTTGCCCGAATATTATAATTGTTTAGACAAATCAGTCATTGGCCGGTTGGTTCTTATTAATTCTTCATCTTGGAGGGAAGTGATATAAACCCTTCTAGGTATGATCCCATGACTCACAACGTCACATCTTTGATACTACACTTCGGTTTGAGTCATAATCTAGGATGTTGAATTAATCTGCGTAGCAACCCCAATGTTTGATTTATCTTACAATTCATAGCATTTGCTGGCAGCTTGAAACTCTTTTCTATGTTCTCGGTTGGGGTGTGGGAGATGATTAGATTGCCCCCTTTCCTCCCATTGAGAGGGGCCGTATGATCCCATTGCACACATCCCAACCCTCTTCCGTTCTTTGACTAATGCAGTTTGCCTCTTTTGGTTGTGTTTTTGACATGTACATAATGCTCGTGAAACGGGAAACTATTCTAAGACTGAGGAACGGGATCTTGGCTTGGACTATCGGGGTCTCCGCTTCAAACACATGTAACGGTTGGTGCACTTCTTGCTATCCTATCAGCTCAAGTGAGGCGGCGTCGATGCGACCCCCCATAGCAGCTCTCTATTTAAGATTTTTATCTATGTTTGTATTAATCTGTAATTTGTTTATTATTCTTACTTTCGATTGTAGTCTTAGGATTTATTTATTTTTGTAATTTAATTCATTCTCTGCATGTGAACAATTTTAGCATGTTATCTCTAGCTGGTTTTGTTATGTTATTCTAGTGCTTACTTTACCCCTTCTACATATGGATTTGAGCTTGGAAATTAATTTGAAATCTTGTAGGATTTTTGCTGATGTTCAATCACCAAACTTTTGTACATAACGTTTACACTTCATTTTGCTTCTCCAACGTTTGTACCCTATGTGAGATATTTGCGTTGCTGCTTTGTGATTTATGCCCCTTGCTCATTGCTTATTGATGTCTTAAGCCCTAGTTATCATCCTCTAGGACCCTTTAACTAACAGAAAAGTTTTGGATGTATTATTGCTCCACACCTAACGGGTCTCTCATTCGTTTCGTGGGGCAATAATCTCCTATAACTTAAGAAGATACTCAAACCACCCTTATATGTATATAAGAACAGAAACTTCAAAAAACAAGCCCTTAAGGCTATTTTAGGAGGGCTTAGGATGCGAAACCACCCCATGACTAGCGGATCTCTCATCCGTTTTATGTGAGTGGAATCCTCCTTTGCCTTTGACACACCCCTAATCAAGAGTTAATAATCAAACCAATAAATCAATTCCTCTCACTTGTTAATATCTCATAAATCAGCCTAACAACTTTTTTCAGCCCAATCACAAATAAAGCCCACATAAAAAAGAGGCCACTTCAGCCAATCCAAACAAGGCCCAATTTCGGCCTAACTCCAAACAAGGCCCAATTGTGGCCCAACTTCAAGCAAGGCCCTTTTTTCGGCCCAACTCTAGATAAGGTCCAAATTTCAACCCAATTTCCAACAAAGCCCAGAACGGGCCCAATTTAATTCCAAGGCCCAATTCAAATCCCATTTCAGCCCGAATCAAAAGGGCCACTCTGAGGCCCAATTCAAAACCCACTTCAGCCCACAGTTCATAAATCCCATTTCAAGGCCCAAGCCCATTTCGAGGCCAAAGCCCAAACAAGGCCATCAAGCCCACTTGGCCCAAGCCCACTCGGCCCATCAAGCCCATTTCAAAGCCCAATTCGAGGCCCATTTCAAGGCCCACTTCGGCCTAATTATCAAGGCCTACTTTCGGCCCAATTTTCAAGACCCACTTCGGTCCAATTTCCAAGGCCCAATTCGGTCCGCTCTTTCCAAGATAATTCGCCCAATCCAAAGCCCAACTTGAGGCCCATTTCGAGGCCCAATCCAAAGCCCATTTTGAGGTCCAATTCAAAGCCCAATCCAGCCCACTTTCAAGACCCGTTCCAGCCTAACATTCCAAGGCCTAAACCTGGTCCATCAGTTCAAATTTGGCACACAATCAATCCAAAAACCGATGCAATCCCATCTCAAATTCAAATCCATTCAATTCAGCCCAAATTCAACCCGACTTGTAAATTCCAATTCGATTCAAATTCATTCAATTCCAATTCAACTTCAATTTCAATTCAATTCCAATTTCCCTTAAACTTAGAATGTCTCACAGACCTGAGCGTCTCACAGACTTTGTTATTCCAATGATTCGAATATCTCACAGACCAGAGCATCTCATAGACCCGAGTGTCCCACAGATCCGAGTGTCTCACAGATCTCGACATCTCAAGATTTCAAACGTCTCATAGACCCGAGCGTCTCACAAACTATAACATCTCACACATCAAACATCAAAATTCCAAAAGCTGAACTACGTAAGGTCTGATCTCAGCGGGAAGTTGAGTACGTAGGCAACCCACACAGGGTGCGACCCCATTCCAAACAAAAACCCTTTTCCCTCCAAGGTGTTCTCCATACCTCTCAAAACATTCAAATCCCCTCTGACTCCCACAAACCCTCAACTTCTTCAACTCTCTAAATCAGACTTCTAGTCTTTCATTCTATACTCATCTGAATTCATCAATTCTTCTTCTTGGCGCTAGCTTGGCAGAAAAGCTCGCCTCATCCACTCGTTTTCTCTCCTCCTGTCCTAATCTTATCCTTTGGCTTTAATTGAATCTCTCTAAAAAGGTTTTGAAAGAAGGTAATCCCGACAATTGGAGACCGAGGTTTCCTCGGGCACCAATCCGAAGTCGTGGTCGTTGCCACTTCCAAGGGGTGTAACCCAGTGCGAACCCACATAGAATCTCTGCAAATGACCAGATAAGTCCTATCCATAGGCAACAATTTCAGAGTCAATTAGCGGTTCTTAGAACCCTCATTCCCTTCCTTCCTAGTATCTTAGGTCAAACTAGGTGGCGACTCTAGTCAATTTCGCCTTATAGAGGCATAAGTCCGCGTGGAGCCCATCGAGAGCGGGTGTAGTGCACATTTGCATTCCCCTTTATGTTTTCTGGGAAAGACGGACGATTTAGTAGGTATTTGAGGGCTGCCATGAATAACGGATTCTCACCCTCCACAGAATGGCGTTTTCTAGGTTCTAGGCTTCTCAGTCAGACCATATTTAGATAGACCCCCCTCATACCGAAAAATCACCCTCCACAGAATGGCGACTCTGCTGGGGAAAACTTGAGTAAGTTTTTCTCAAACTCAAGGAAGACTGAACTCCATTCAAGATTGTCAGGATTTCCCCACTTCTTTCAAAACCTTCAAGAGATTCTTTTCAAAGCCTCTAGGATTATTCTACTCCACACTTTGAGTGTGTATCTGATGAGGACATAGGATTTGTTAGATCCTCAACAAACATTACAACAATTGGGTTAATGATTAGCTCACGACTAGAAAGAGACACTTAGGATTGAATGAAGCTAACTTCCCTTTAGGATAATAAACAACCAATTTGGAATCACTATTCTCAAGATAAAACTCTTAGTGAATAGGTTGGTGCTAACTTCGTCTGCTTTATTTACTGCTTTCATATTTATATTGCGATTGTGGGGTGCATGGGTGGGTAGCTTAGGACATGCATTCCTCTGTGTCACCCGATTTACCCACGATGTCACGGGATCCCGACCGGTCCACGGTTGATTCCCCATGAGCTAGGGTCACTCTCTCAGTGAACAAACCCACGAGGCGGTACGGTCTCCGACCAACACCTCGGCTCATGATCCAAAAATATCCTCCATTATCCGAGTCAAAGCCAGCATATAGTGAACTTTGAGCCTTCAGTGTCCAGCTACCTGATCCGGTGTCTAAGACGGGTTTATGGGAGTCACCCCCTTGTATGCCGCCTGTCTGACCGCCCTTCTGTCTTACCCTGAAGATTGCATGGGCTCAGTTCTCCATTGCTTCTCTGCACCACATGTGTCTCTAAAGCCCAATGTCACGCTATACGTCCATAGAGGATCCCGTATTTACCGGATACCCATACATGGCACAACGTAGTCAGTGAATAATTTGGACTTTAGACACACCTGACCGTGCAGGTGACGAGAGACCCGTTCCCATGCAGTACTTCTCCGAGTTTCCCGAAAAGTGGGGTGTTGTCGGATCATCACTGGCCGTGGCGTATGTTTCCTTATCATCTCGGGTGTCCTGACCTTTCGAACTTAAGCACTCTGGACTTTCTTGATAACGTGCCCCGCAAAGGCATAACAGAGAAAAAACCCGAGAGATGAACAGTGAAGGGACGATGGTTCCCCCGGTGAAACGGAATCATAATTGACCTGGAAAGTGATTATCCCAACATTAACACTTACAGCTCCACATCGAATATAGCCACGATTTACTTTATGCTATACATGTGTGCAAACCACTTTTTCAAACCAGTCTGTTTTAAAACGTTCGGAATTCTCTTTCACATATCTTTTAAAGAGGTTTTACTAGCTCGTTCAATTTAGAGTCTCACCTTAGTTTTGCTCATAAACGTTCACTTCATCTATAAAAAACTTTCTTTCACTAAATGTTATCTCCAAAACGATTTTCAAAAATAGATTTTGAAAACCTACTTTCTACAAACGAATTTCAAACAACATTTTTCACCAACATTATTTTAAAATAATTTCTGAAAGCAGTTTTCAAAGTTGATTTTCATAAACGTATTTCAAAATAAATGATTTAGTCCCCATGTTGTGATCTGCTATTTTTGAAGTTCTGCCCACCTTCAAGAGCAGCGGTCATTACTGTGGAGCGTACTAGTCATTTCGTGTTTTCACAAAAGTGGCGGATTTTCACATAAAATTCTGCGCTCGATCATTCACTTTTCCTTTCTCAAAAACATCCCCCATTTCTCTTGTTGGAGCAAGTGAAGCAGCATAAAGATCGACTACGTGGATCGAGCTGAAGGCCAGAGGTGCACCAACCGTGGAGCTAGCCGAGCGGCATGAAGACCAACACCAGCAATTCAAATACAAAACCAGAGGTGTACCAACCCGAGTCAAGCGGCATGAAGACCAACACCAGCAATTCAAATACAAAACCAGAGGTGTACCAATCCGAGTCAAGCGACACGAAGATCAGCAACACCGGTTCAAGTTCAAACTGTTGAAAATCAGAAGAACACCAACCCGTTTTGTTTGATCACAATACTGCTTCGCTGCAACAACCTGAACTCGGGGAAGCAACCAGTCAAACGCCCGAAGACGAGCGAACGGCCAATCAGGAGTCCGAGTGCGAGCAGTCAGTCAGAAGCCCGAAGACGGACCAAAGGAGTTCAGAGGAATTTAGTTCAAAATTCCCCCTTTTAATGACTTTTTAGGATTGATGATGTATAGGATTTTCCCCGATGTTTCTTTTCACTCTCGTCCATTTCTAAATAGATTAGGTGTATAGGTTTATACATCCCCTTTGAATTTATTTAGATCAATGTGTATAGGGTTCCCTACTCCCTATTTTATTTGCGAATGACCGAGCGTCAAAGTTTATATTGAGAAAACCCACCACTTTGAAAGCACGTGTTTTCAAAATTGTTTTCTAAAACTTGGTTTCTTTTGGCATGCACGTATAGTAAAAAGAACGAAGAAGGGGCGACCCCTCACATTTATACATCATTCATCAACTTTGCTTTATGGGGTGAAAATTCACGGTCTACAGGAGGCATCCCCTAAATAAACAACACCAACAAATGCAACTGAGCACAAAGCAAAACACATGCATTGCATTCATGTCAAAAAAAAGGTCACAAGCACCTTTAGTCCATTCAAAAACATCTGTCATGTACGAGTCCTGTCTACCACAAAAAATATTGCACTATCACGTGTTCCATCCTCACCTCATCACATATCAGCTTTCATCCCAACACCTTAATATCCAAAGTCTGATCTTCAAAGGGATAGTAGAAAACACCGGGGAGTTTGAGCCTCTGCCATGTGCATCAGTGCCCAAGATGAAAAGAAGCAGTCCTTTCCATATCGTAAGGTCACCATGCGGGAGGAGTGGTCACTCCCTAAAAGTACCAAAATCCAGGAGCCAATCACTAACCCAACCTCACTTGGGAATCACTACCCCGACAGCGACCCCAACAGCTAGACCATCTTCAAAACCAGCAGTAGTGGGATGAGCTTCATGAACCATGAGCTGAATACGACTCCAGCGAGACTAGTCATAACCTTACCATTCATGCATTGCATCCAAAAACAAAACAAACACAACAAAAAAAAATTTAGTCAATCATCTCCATTCACCATTTTCAACATTTCATGCATCCTATACATAGTAATTCCATATTACCACAATACATCGCATGGTAGATAACTGCATTTGCATACTCCCATATCGAAATGACATCTTCGGGAAAATCGTGAGAGAATGATTGAACAGAGTGCGTGAATCATAAAACTCTCGACCCGTCAACGAACAAGGGTCAAATCAAAATCAGCACCACAAACCAAGTGAGTAGTGTGCGAAGAGCGGTATTTTCTCTTGAATTTCAAGTGAGCGCTTTTGGACAATCCATGAGCGTTGAGGGAAGGTTGAGAGAGCCAATCGAGGTAAAACCATGAGCGACATGTGTATTCCTTCATCACATGGAGAGGCATGATTTTAGAGTGAGATCAGTGTCGATAGCAAGTCTCGAACTATGATTCATGCAAAGATCCGAGAAGTAGTAGGAAAACAATCATCGACTAATGAGAATGACGAGGCACATAGGAACAAAATCTCCTCAAAACCAAAGAGCTTTAACTGGCCTCTACATAATCCCTTAGTGAGCCACGCTGAGCCTTTCATGAAAAACTCTTTCTTCAGAAACTCTGCAACATGCCAACCCACATATACATACACTTACTTGCCCTTGCAATAGAGGATCTCAAAGGAGCCGGAGCCATGGTCCCTCCCCACCATCTTCCACAAAAACAATGAAATGTTCAAAGAAATCAGTGAGTCAATGTAACTCCAAGGCCAAACACCAAAAGGAAAGCCGAAAATGTTCAAGAAGATCGATAAGTCAATGCAACTTCAAAGCTGAAAGCCAAATACAAAGCAGAGAATGCTTGAGGAAGTTGATGAGCCAAATGCAATAAAAAAACAAAAATGAGAAGACGGATCAAGCCGTACATAAAGGCAAGAAGGAGAATTCCAAATCCAAAGGACCAATGATGTCCCGTAGAAATAAATAAAGGTTATCAAAACCAGTCTAATTATTCCACCCATGGCGAAGGCGAAACATATCCTCTATTGCACAAAAGCTCCACAATTGCCAAATAAATCCTCCAGTCCCACGTGACATACATCATACCCCTCAGCCCCGTTATAACCCAATAAAAGACCTCTGACTCGTTAGTTGATGAGCGTTAACTGAAAAGTATCGGATCTGAAACATGAATCATAAGCTTCATACTTGTTATCAACATGTCCCATCATCCCAAAGGGACCATGAGTGGAAGAGTGTGACCTTACCCCACAAGGTCTTTCGAGTGCGAGTGACTCTTTGATCGAAGCACCAAATCATAAACAGCTAACCCCATTGCAATTGAGGAATTTGTGAGGATTGGAAAGTCCAGAACCTCAAAAAGGAATTCTAAGGAAAATACTGCTCCGAGCATCGAGAGTATCATCACATCATTATCACACACGACCATACTCACGAGAGATTGACCCACATCCCTCCATGAGAGGAAAGTGATTCATGCCTTCGAGCTCAACAATCACTCGAGATCGAACCGAAGATGTCTTGTATTCGTAAGCCTCATATTAATAGAGATAGGACCGTACCTTCTCTCGAAAAACTGCACATGCATTTTGCATCTCTTCTTGCATTTAGTATTTGCATGCATCATAACCACTTCATTTTCAACATCCGACTGGTAAGAGCTCCACCTAGTCTCGCTGAAAGTAGACTTCAGTTGCCGCTATTGAAGCATAACTTCCTATCAAAAGAAGCTAAGATTGAAGCCATCCTGGGCTATCTTTGAGCTACATCGAACCATTACAGAGCCATCCTAGGCTATCTTTGAGCCATACATTGAACCATTACGAAGCCATCCGGAGCCATGCAAGCATCACCATGGAGCCATCCAGTGTCATGCTCGAGTCTGATCGACACTACTCCCAAAAAAACTGAGAAAAAGCCATGCGGAAGCCATCATCCGACATTGAAACCATCCTTGGAACTACACAGGGGTCATCCCAACAGTCCGAGAACAATGCGGGAGCCACCTCAAATCCATATTGGAACCATTTTGTCACCGGGGTCTTGCCTACAGAGTTTTGAACTACGTATGGTCTGATCTCAATATGGAATTGAGTACGTAGGCAACCCGTCCAGGGCGCGACCACATCAAAGGCGAAAACTTCCCTTTTCCCCTCGGTGTCATCGAAGTGAACCAACCAATGCGTCGTTATGCTCAATCAGTACAAGGTCATCCCGGGGTCATCCAGGGAATCCTGGAATTATGATGGGAACTACCAATAAAAGTCATGCCACTGTGTTTCATCATTCACCCATGAAAAACCATTCACCCACTACAAAGCCCCCCCCCCCCCCAAAAAAAATCCCATAAAATCACAATAAATCCATCACTGGAGCCATCAAACTACTTTATTTTTATTTTTTTTATTTTTTTTTTTAAAAAAAAACTTCAACCAAATCTACCCACCACATCGAAGCATTTCAATCACATCAAACCCACCAACCACCCAGAATGATCACATCCCATCAAAAAACACTCCAACCATATCAAACCCACCAACCACCCCGAGACCATTGGTCATACCGGAGCCATCAGTGCATATCGGAGCCATCCGTGCATACAAGGGCCATCAGCGCATACTGGAGCCATCCATGCATATCGGAGCCATCAGTGCATACCGGAGCCATCCGTGCATACCGGAGCCATCAACGCATATCGGAGCCATCCGTGCATACAGGAGCCATCGGCGCATGCCGGAGCCATTTGTGCATAGAAGAGCCATCAACGCATACCGGAGCCATCAACGCATGCTGGAGCCATCTCAGATCTTTGAAGCCATGTCGGAGTCATCCCGAAGCTTCGAAGCAACTCAAGAGCCATCAACTCATTCGAAAAAGGATTCTACATCCACAAACAGGGAGTCTCGATCCAACCAGTGCTTTTATTTTTAACCATCTTACATTGCATATCATTTGCATCTACCCACATAGTCCGTTCACAATCTAACACATATTAATAACCCACTAGGCAGCTATTACGCTACTAGTGCGGTCCCACCTTTTTCCTCCACTAGGCAGCTATTACGCTACTAGTGCGAGATCATTTACTTCATGACCCGCTAGGCAGCTATTACGCTACTAGTGCGGTCCCGTCTTTTCCTCCACTAGGCAGCTATTACGCTACTAGTGCGAGATCATTCACTTCATAACCCGCTAGGCAGCTATTACGCTACTAGTGCGGTCCCGCCTTTTTCCTGCACTAGACAGCTATTACACTACTAGTGCGAGATCGTTCACTTCATAACCCGCTAGGCAGCTATTACGCTACTAGTGCGGTCCCACCTTTTTCCTCCACTAGGCAGCTATTACGCTACTAGTGCGAGATCATTTACTTCATGACCCGCTAGGCAGCTATTACGCTACTAGTGCGGTCCCACCTTTTTCCTCCACTAGGCAGCTATTACGCTACTAGTGCGAGATCATTTACTTCATGACCCGCTAGGCAGCTATTACGCTACTAGTGCGGTCCCGTCTTTTCCTCCACTAGGCAGCTATTACGCTACTAGTGCGAGATCGTTCACTTCATAACCCGCTAGGCAGCTACTACGCTACTAGTGCAGTCCCGTCTTTTCCTCCACTAGGCAGCTATTACGCTACTAGTGCGAGATCGTTCACTTCATAACCCGCTAGGCAGCTATTACGCTACTAGTGCGGTCCGCCTTTTTCCTTCACTAGGCAGCTATTACGCTACTAGTGCAAGATCGTTTCACACCCACCTGCTAGGCAGCTATTACGCTACTAGTACGGTACACAATGAAAAGTATTATAGGCTCGTCATAAGTCCTATAGCTAGATGTCAAGAGGTCTAGTTGAGGCTCGTCATAAGTCCTCATACTTTCAGTTGCATTATAGGCTCGTCATAAGTCCTATAGCTAGATGTCAAGAGGTCTAGTTGAGGCTCGTCATAAGTCCTCGTGCACCCCAATCAATCTACTTGTTAGTATCATAGGCTTGTCATAAGTCCTATGACTAGATATCAAGAGGTCTAGTTGAGGCTCGTCATAAGTCCTCGTACTTTCAATTTGCATTATAGGCTCGTCATCAGTCCTATGGCTAGATATCAAGTTGAGGCTCGTCATAAGTCCTCGTACTTTCAATTGCATTATAGGCTCGTCATAAGTCCTATAGCTAGATATCAAGAGGTCTAGTTGGGGCCCGTCATAAGTCCCCGTGCACCCGCATTCATAAGAACAGATCATAAACCGCAGTGAGAATTTTTGGCGCCCCGTCAACCTTGATCCAATTCTACAAGAGCTTGCAGAATTGAATCAAGGGGAGCCATCTGTAGACACCAAAAATTCTCACCCCATAAAGCAGAGTCTGAAATAGAAAATAAAATAAGAGGGGTCGTCGCCTTTCTTTTCAAAAAACGTACTGAGTGTGCGTGTCAAAATGAAACCATCGTTTTACGACAAAATTTTAAACCAATTCTCAAGCATTTTAGAAAAATCCAATTTTCCGGAAATTTTCAAACAATTATTTGTTTTAGACTTACCCTTTTATTTATTTATCTATTTGGTTATTTTCATTTTTATTTCCTTAGTCGTGGGCATTTCATTTACTTTATTTTACTTATATTATTTTATCCTTTTTTTATGTTATTATTTTGTAAGTAAAACATTTTATTTTTATTGACTACCCTTTTGGTCTTACCTTGCATATATGTTTCTGATGATTTTACTCATGTCGAGTTATTACTTTTATTTTCTCTCCCTCAATTTTGTATGAAGTTCTATTGTGGTGGTCCTTTTCCTTTCTCATTTTTCAGAGGACCAAACTTGGGCTTAGCCCAGTATTCAGTCAAACTCAGCAGCCCAAACCCAAGCCCCATTTTCAGGACCAGATGAATGCAGCCCACCTTCGAATATTGGGTCCAGTTTGCCAAGCCCAACACATCTGATTTTACCAGCCCTTTTGACATAGTAAAACCCTACTGTTCCCCTTTCCCTCGATCAGGACGGCGGCCACCTTCATTTTTCTTCTTGGCGACCCTGCTCTCGAATGACCATCGTCTTCTTCACGCCACCTCCAACACCTTCGTTTTCCTCTCGGGCTACTTCTATCTTTCTTCATCTTGCAGAACCAAAAAAACTGCTTCCCTCTGAAATCGAGAAGAAAACACAGAGCCAGTCGCACTCTCGATCCTCTTCTGGATAGACCTTCTTCCTCTTCAAAAAATGCTCAACTCCCACTCCCGTTTATCTTTAGTCATCGTTCCCAAACGCCTTGACCCCCATCTTCCTCTTTCACACATTTTCATTCTCCCAAAGCCTCAATTAATCTTCTATAACACGGCCATGTCCTAACCGAAGAAGTCACCGACACCATTCCCAACTACTAGCCGCCACTGAGTTCTCTTCCATCGGCTTGGCTATCCTTTGTTCATCGACAGAAAACCAACCAGCCATCACACCTTTCCTCTCTACCCAGAAGGGCCAGAACTCGGTCTTGCCTCCTTCGATGTCCGAAAAGTGAAAGAGGATCGAATATCCTTCTTCTCCTTGAGTCATTCTCTGACTCATCAAGATGGTGTCGATGATGCCCACTTAGGTATTCATCCGCCATTATCCGTTGTAATTTGTCTTGGTTGGGCCTGTGATGATCCTTGGCTGTGATAGTGTGATTTCACCCCTGACTGATACTAATGCCGAACTTGTTTACAAACTTCTGGTGCCCATTTACGAGTGAGGGAGTTTCGATCATTACACTACTGGTGTTTATCCTGATTTCCACGACTCCTGCACCTCGGAAGTGGACTGAGCTTGTGAATCTTCATCCGGGGCGTCGCTCTCTTGGGTTTGGAAGTTTCATTTGACAGCTTTTGCTTAATCTGCTGTTACACCCTTTGCGCATTTGAGGTCTGGAAATATGTTTGGGATTTTTTTCGCTAATTACCTAATACATTTGTTGGACTGTTAATGACCGATTCCTTTCGTTTGGGCTGATTGATGTTCTTTGTGTTGGCCAATCATTTGGGTCTGAATTTAGCACTGTTGTTGGATTCCAATGTACTGATATGAACTTTGGGCTCTCACCCCTTTTCCGGCCTTTTGGGTGTTTGAGGTCCGTGTCTGTCGGTGTATATGTTTACCGATTCATCTTTGTGCAGAGTATAAATTATTCATCGCAAGGCTTGTTGCTCAATGCCCCGATTTGGGGCGGTCAATTGTGGCCCACTTTATCCTCTTATTGATCATGATGGGGCGGGCCCATTATAGATGTTGGTGTGTCTCGGTTGTCCAGCTTCAGGCCCACCGTGAAACTGGGTCATTTAATATCTGAATTTTAGTCGAACTTAATAGGCCTCTCCTCAGCTTTCTAATATAACTTTGAGATTTGGGCTTGACTTCACTTTGCTCGTGTTACTTGTACAATTCCACTGCTCGTTATTCTTTGAATTTTGACTGAGGTACAGATGGGTTTCCTTAGCTTGGGCTGCGCCTGCTTGGACCTTGGATTAAACAGATTGACCTCACAGATGCGCTTTGGGCTTAACTTCTATGGGTTTGGAAATTCTATCTTTTGACCTTTACTATGATTCAATTGCTTTTGATAGTTAATTGCTCCTTGCGCATTGATACGGTTTGGGAAAGTAAGTTGAAACTGGCATTACTTGACCCTTGCGTTTAGATAAGAACATGAATTGAGTGATAGTTGCCCGAATATTATAATTGTTTAGACAAATCAGTCATTGGCCGGTTGGTTCTTATTAATTCTTCATCTTGGAGGGAAGTGATATAAACCCTTCTAGGTATGATCCCACATGACTCACAACGTCACATCTTTGATACTACACTTCGGTTTGAGTCATAATCTAGATGTTGAATTAATCGCGTAGCAACCCCATGTTTGATTTATCTACAATTCATAGCATTTGCTGGCAGCTTGAAACTCTTTTCTATGTCTCGGTTGGGGTGTGGGAGATGATTAGATTGCCCCCTTTCCTCCCATTGAGAGGGGCCGTATGATCCCATTGCACACATCCCAACCCTCTTCCGTTCTTTGACTAATGCAGTTTGCCTCTTTTGGTTGTGTTTTTGACATGTACATAATGCTCGTGAAACGGGAAACTATTCTAAGACTGAGGAACGGGATCTTGGCTTGGACTATCGGGGTCTCCGCTTCAAACACATGTAACGGTTGGTGCACTTCTTGCTGATCCTATCAGCTCAAGTGAGGCGGCGTCGATGCGACCCCCCATAGCAGCTCTCTATTTAAGATTTTTATCTATGTTTGTATTAATCTGTAATTTGTTTATTATTCTTACTTTCGATTGTAGTCTTAGGATTTATTTATTTTTGTAATTTAATTCATTCTCTGCATGTGAACAATTTTAGCATGTTATCTCTAGCTGGTTTTGTTATGTTATTCTAGTGCTTAGTTTACCCCTTCTACATATGGATTTGAGCTTGGAAATTAATTTGAAATCTTGTAGGATTTTTGCTGATGTTCAATCACCAAACTTTTGTACATAACGTTTACACTTCATTTTGCTTCTCCAACGTTTGTACCCTATGTGAGATATTTGCGTTGCTGCTTTGTGATTTATGCCCCTTGCTCATTGCTTATTGATGTCTTAAGCCCTAGTTATCATCCTCTAGGACCCTTTAACTAACAGAAAGTTTTGGATGTATTATTGCTCCACACCTAACGGGTCTCTCATTCGTTTCGTGGGGCAATAATCTCCTATAACTTAAGAAGACACTCAAACCACCCTTATATGTATATAAGAACAGAAACTTCAAAAAACAAGCCCTTAAGGCTATTTTAGGAGGGCTTAGGATGCGAAACCACCCCATGACTAGCGGATCTCTCATCCGTTTTATGTGAGTGGAATCCTCCTTTGCCTTTGACACACCCCTAATCAAGAGTTAATAATTAAACCAATAAATCAATTCCTCTCACTTGTTAATATCTCATAAATCAGCCTAACAACTTTTTTCAGCCCAATCACAAATAAAGCCCACATAAAAAGAGGCCACTTCAGCCAATCCAAACAAGGCCCAATTTCGGCCTAACTCCAAACAAGGCCCAATTGTGGCCCAACTTCAAGCAAGGCCCTTTTTTCAGCCCAACTCTAGATAAGGTCCAAATTTCAACCCAATTTCCAACAAAGCCCAGAACGGGCCCAATTTAATTCCAAGGCCCAATTCAAATCCCATTTCAGCCCGAATCAAAAGGGCCACTCTGAGGCCCAATTCAAAACCCACTTCAGCCCACAGTTCATAAATCCCATTTCAAGGCCCAAGCCCATTTCGAGGCCAAAGCCCAAACAAGGCCATCAAGCCCACTTGGCCCAAGCCCACTCGGCCCATCAAGCCCATTTCAAAGCCCAATTCGAGGCCCATTTCAAGGCCCACTTCGGCCTAATTATCAAGGCCTACTTTCGGCCCAATTTTCAAGACCCACTTCGGTCCAATTTCCAAGGCCCAATTCGGTCCGCTCTTTCCAAAATAATTCGGCCCAATCCAAAGCCCAACTTGAGGCCCATTTCGAGGCCCAATCCAAAGCCCATTTTGAGGTCCAATTCAAAGCCCAATCCAGCCCACTTTCAAGACCCGTTCCAGCCTAACATTCCAAGGCCTAAACCTGGTCCATCAGTTCAAATTTGGCACACAATCAATCCAAAAACCGATGCAATCCCATCTCAAATTCAAATCCATTCAATTCAGCCCAAATTCAACCCGACTTGTAAATTCCAATTCGATTCAAATTCATTCAATTCCAATTCAACTTCAATTTCAATTCAATTCCAATTTCCCTTAAACTTAGAATGTCTCACAGACCTGAGCGTCTCACAGACTTTGTTATTCCAATGATTCGAATATCTCACAGACCAGAGCATCTCATAGACCCGAGTGTCCCCAGATCCGAGTGTCTCACAGATCTCGACATCTCAAGATTTCAAACGTCTCATAGACCCGAGCGTCTCACAGACTATAACATCTCACACATCAAACATCAAAATTCCAAAAGCTGAACTACGTAAGGTCTGATCTCAGCGGGAAGTTGAGTACGTAGGCAACCCACACAGGGTGCGACCCCATTCCAAACAAAAACCCTTTTCCCACTCCAAGGTGTTCTCCATACCTCTCAAAACATTCAAATCCCCTCTGACTCCCACAAACCCTCAACTTCTTCAACTCTCTAAATCAGACTTCTAGTCTTTCATTCTATACTCATCTGAATTCATCAATTCTTCTTCTTGGCGCTAGCTTGGCAGAAAAGCTCGCCTCATCCACTCGTTTTCTCTCCTCCTGTCCTAATCTTATCCTTTGGCTTTAATTGAATCTCTCTAAAAAGGTTTTGAAAGAAGGTAATCCCGACAATTGGAGACCGAGGTTTCCTCGGGCACCAATCCGAAGTCGTGGTCGTTGCCACTTCCAAGGGGTGTAACCCAGTGCGAACCCACATAGAATCTCTGCAAATGACCAGATAAGTCCTATCCATAGGCAACAATTTCAGAGTCAATTAGCGGTTCTTAGAACCCTCATTCCCTTCCTTCCTAGTATCTTAGGTCAAACTAGGTGGCGACTCTAGTCAATTTCGCCTTATAGAGGCATAAGTCCGCGTGGAGCCCATCGAGAGCGGGTGTAGTGCACATTTGCATTCCCCTTTATGTTTTCTGGGAAAGACGGACGATTTAGTAGGTATTTGAGGGCTGCCATGAATAACAGATTCTCACCCTCCACAGAATGGCGTTTTCTAGGGTCTTGGCTTCTCAGTCAGACCATATTTAGATAGACCCCCCTCATACCGAAAAATCACCCTCCACAGTAACATTATGTAATATGTAGGTTAAATGTGTAAATATAGAAACTTGTGTTGCTGGAAAAAAATAAACCAAAACAGCTTGTGGTTGTTCGGTAATTATATATACTTATAAACTATATGTTATAATGAATTAATGGAATTAAATGATATAATATATGGTATGTATAACATTATATAATATATGTGGTAAACTTGTAATTACAAGAATATTTATTGTGCTGAAATGAAGTTTAAAACAAGACCATGGGTCTGTTCGAAATTATTGAGTTTATAAAAACTATATGATAAAATTGTTATAATGTTTAAATGATATAATGTAAGGTAAAAATAACATGTTATAAAATGTGTGGTGAAATTGTAATAAATAGAAAGTGTGGGATGTAAAAAGAAAATCAGATTTATAAAACATATGCCTTACGGCAATGATATGGTTTAAGTAAAACCATATGTTATAATAAGTTATAAAGTTCTAATGTTATAAAACATGATATTTATGACATGGTAAAATAATGTGTGGTTATATTGTAATTAATGAAAACTATGTGAATAAAGAAATAATAAGTGAAAAATATATATGCCTTTCGGCAAATTAAATATAGTTTTCAAAACTATATATTATAATGTTAAATGAGATATAAAATATCATATCATATGGTATATGATATAAGTGTAACATTGTATAAATTTTATGTGGTCAAAACATAGTTTATAAACGATATATCATTACCGCATGCATATCATGCAAGAAATGAAATTATAAACTATGGTTTACAATGATATAATACCATAGATATTATATAGTATTCATGTGATTAAATGAAATAACTATCATTAATAATATTCACATGAAATAATGTGACTATTAATAGAGAAACAGAATTTATAAACTAAGGTTGGTATTAAAATAAACCTTTGGAAATTATAATACATGTAATGAAATGTTACATAATATTAAGATAAGTTCTTAATACAAAATGCATAAAATAATGCAACAAATAGAAATTATCATCTTACATAAGATGATAATATGCAACATATAATATAAGTGTATAAATCATGAAATAATAATATAGGTGTGCCATGTAAATGAATGCGCAAGCATAAGTTAAATATATATATATATATATATATTATATATATATTAAATGGTAAAGTTAGAACTATATAATATAGTGCATGCATACATGCAACTATATGTTATATGGTTAAGTCAAATAAAACCAACATATATTAATATTATGTAAAACCGAGAATATATGTATATATAAGTATATACAATATGGTCTTAATGTCATGAAATAATAAATGGCAAAGTGTAATGACATTAGTATTAATATATGCTATAAGTCATACAATTACAAAATCAAAGTATAATGTATTAAGGTGAATAATGACGTGTATAAAATAAGGTACAATATTGAAGGGCTAAATATTAATACCATATAACGTTATTGCATGAGCATAACATGCGATGCGAATTAACGTTGCATGCACACATGCAACTTTATAATATAAATGTATATTTGTATACCTAACCGGAACAGTTAAATCCATACATAAGAATAAACGTGAATATATATTCATATACCCGTAATATAAGGAATAAATCCTAACGTTTGAAAACGCTACAACTAAGACGTTTTTATAACCGACTCATTTAAATAAACCCGACCCTTGGTAATTAATACATATTACGACTGATGAGTTCGTATAACGATACTTTAACAAATAACTGTTGAAATCCGGGGATGAAGGTCGGGATTACTTGTGTTGTTTGGACTTATCGAACTTAAATAAGTCATGTGGATTGACTTATAGTGTGTTTGATATCTAGATCGTATCACTGACGACGGCGCCCGACGAGCTAGTGGTCTACTACGCAACCTAGGTCATTGGTGAACGGTATGTAAAGGGGTCTGATCTGAGATGTCCTGAGGACTTCCTCGGGCTCAGATATGTGTGTTGTATAACGAGTGCGATGCATGTATGGATGTGTGTTGTGTATGGGTGTTGTGCGATGGTAATTGTTTAAATTCCCACATCATTAATTGTGCGCAAACGTCCTTTGGGACTAATACTACATCGACTATAGATCGACTTATATAAAACACATATGCGTTTAATGTGATGTGATGGTTGTTAATGGATGTAACACACTTAATGTTATGATTGTATATGTATACTAACCTAAGTAAAATACTTAGGGACGAGATATGACATCGTCGATCTCTAGAGCTTTGACTCGAACATGAATACTACCTAGAATGATTCTAGACATGCGTAAGACCCATAGGGCAGCCAACAAATAAATGATGTTCTCCATATTTAAAACTGTAACGGTTTAACTGACTAACTAATTCAACAGTGGAGTGTGGATAAATGTGGATGGTTTACCTTAATCCAGTTAGTAATTGGCTACTGGTCGTGCGTTGAGATCTCTTGAGTTAACCTGGATCGGGCTTACTCTGGTTTAACCTGTTCGAGCCTAGATAGATCGACAGGTATGGTGATAACATGGGCGCCATTAAAAAGGCAAAATATGGACGCTTTTAAAAAGGCAAAGTGAATGAGCACCTCGTGTGCATGGGACTACCGTCTAGTGAGGTTAATTTGGGATGTCCTAACTTGACTCTCGACAGTGCTAACAAAATGTGTAAAGTTATTTAAGGGCCCAGGGGCCGTATGTGGAGTTGGTATGGATGACCGTTACTGACGGCTATGTGTTTATCGTTGTTGTGATTGGGTGCCTTGTGATTAAATGTATACAGTGGTGTGTGAATTGTAATGCCTGTATTCACTGTTTATTTTACTGCCGATCATGTGTTTACAGCCTTATATACCTGTACACCGGTAAAGCATGTAACGAACTTAATAATGGCGACCTCGACTATTAAGTGACCAATAGGGTCCAGGCTCGGCATACTCAGCGTTTATCGCTGAGCCTTTATGGCATTGCTGCAGGTGACGATTACCACGGAAGCCGAAGAGTGGGACCCGGGTATTTAGGAATTTAATTACCGTACGAGATCTTACAATGTATTAGGATGATTATTAGTTTAAAGCGTTAATGGAGTTGTATACAGTTGGGATTACATAGACGCTCACGTGGCGTTTAAGTTACAGTGGTTTAGATTGTTGTATAGGTTAGTATCTCGTTGTCACTGCGGTTATGTATATATTACCAGTGTTTATTCTTGTTTAAATTATTTCCGCTCCTTTACTCGTATGGGTGAGTAATGACATGTAACACCCGAGTGAGGTTTATTGTCGTGTGACTTCCGCTGTGAGTCGTTTGTAATTAATGCTACGTGAGTGATTGTTACGTGATTACGAGTGGGGTGTTACACAGTCACCCTGTTAAGTAGACTATGAATTGTACCAAAGAAAAATTGAAGTTGATCTAGGGGTGCAAGAATTAATCTACAACATTCATTATGGACTCCACATCGAAGAAAATCGGGATCGGTTTGCAGATTTTGACAACTACGAATGAAGCAGACTCAAGAATTTTCAAAATATTTTCAAAATAGCACTATAGCTACAGTGAATAGTGACTTTTTACTGTAGCAATTTATTACTATTACTCGTCACTGTAGCCGACAAAATTTACTATTGACCCTTTCGGCCACAGTTACTCAAGAATAGACTGTAGCTCACAGTCTCTTTTCTGTACGGACAAAAGGGCTCCTCCTCTATAAAAGGAGACTTGGCATAGGATTGAGGGGCAGAGAAAGTTTCGAATATGAAAACGCTCTCGCAATCTCTCTCACTCTCTCTCATTACTCTCTCAAATCTCAGTCTAAGTTGTATCAATATTTCAATCCAAGATTAACTCTTAAGTGAGTTCTCAATATTCAATATCTGAGTGATGTTATATTGATATTCTTTACATTATCATTATCGTTTACTTATCATTTAATTACTGCACTTGTGAGCCTCGATTTTAAACCCTATCCTATGTTGATAAAGTTGATTAGGATCTAACCGGGTTTTAGGTCCACTTATAGTCTAAGATTCAATAACTATGTCATATACAATAATTATTAATCCTAGGCTAGCTCACTGGAACCTATTATGAGTCGCCACCCATATTTTGACCTAGATTAAATTAGGAAAGGAGAGTTCGGGTTCGGGGGCTTGATATTCGACTTAATTAGGGTTCAATTACTTTCATTACCCTTCCTAGGTCGTTTTTTCCTCTACTTGGTTTATTTACGGCTTATTACGAGTCATTTTAACCTAAGTGCGCGAGCTTCTGTTTTTTGTGTTTTTTAGCATTTTTTGACAGAAAACTAAAGTGGAAATTAAAATTACCTAAACTAGGGTTTCGGAGGCAGAATTAGGTCAAATTTTGTTTCCGTCCGTGGCCACGGACCTAATGTCCGAGGCCACGGACCCTAGTTAACCTATATGAAAATAAAAGTCGAATTAAATAGAAAACAGAAAATTGTAAAGTCCGGGGCCACGGACAGGCCGTCCGGGGCCCGGACATTATTAGAAAACCTAATTTTTTTAAATTTAAAAATCTCGCCGCCGTCCGTGGGCGTCCGGGCTTACGGACAAGAGTCCGGGACCCCGGACATGACGTCCGCGGGTGCGGACCGCCCTCGGACGGCGACGTTTAAGGCTGTTCCCGAGGTGTTTTTGGCTCAAATTTTATGGGTGTGTAGCCTGAAAGATGTACAATGCGTTAGTGATCAAAAGTTCTCAATTTGAATTCGAATTATGCACGAAACTTGGTAAACAAGTTATTGGACAGAAGCTTGAATAAACAGCAATACAGAAGCGCGTACGAAGGTTAGTTTGAGCCCAAATTTTGAGGCAAGACAGATAATACCGTGGAGAATTAAGGAAGTGGAGTTTCTACCTGTGTTTACCTTCGGATTCACAATGTTTCTTCACACACCGGGATTCGTCGAGTGCTCCGTTGATGGCAGACCCGAGAGGATTTGACCCAAGCTTCTGGTTGTTGGTTGTTCTTCTGTTCTTCACGTTTTGGAGGTGTTTTTATGGGGTTTTGATGATTATTGGTGCTTTGGGAATTGGAAAACGTGTTTAGATGGTGATTTCGGGGGATTTTCGGTATGATTTGGGTGGCCGGGTGTTGGAAAACGTGAGAGAGAGTGAGGAGGCTGTGTTTTCTGACTCTCTAGGGTTCTTGAGCATATCAAGTTCTGATTTTATCCAAAAAACCTATCCCCTTATATAGACTTTCTTAAAGATAAAGAAAATCTAGTAAAAGTAAGATTTTTCGATATTTTAGTTAAGTGACTTCCCAAAGGAATTTTGCTGTGAAATTTTAACCACGTGTCAAGGATGGAAATTATGAATTTTCTGAAGTGGAATCGGATTTTTTAAATGTTGGAATATTTTAAAATTGAATTTCTCGTCAGATTCGGTCAGAAATTGCTAGAAAATTATTGGAAATTCGAAAAATCAAAATTCCAACGCCATTATGCTTAAAATGTCATCCCCTATCATGGGTTAAAATATCAAAGCATTTCAAGCTGATTTGGGCATCCTTTGGAAGAGAGAGAAAGCTTATAGGGGGTCTTAGGAGCCTTTAAAGATTACCAAAACGCCCCTGAAAGTGACGAAGCTGCTCCCCTGCCATGGAACGCGCCGATCGAGCCGGGATCCCTCACTGCTTGATTAAGGTGCTCTCAAACACCAGTACCTCGTAGACCCATTGAAATACCCCAAACCTAATTATGCTAAGTAAACATCAAATTATGATGTAGTAAGGCTAGAATATGCCTTAGAAAGATTGGTAGACAATTTAAACCAAGGAAAACACAAGAAAGTGCCTTAAGGGCAATCAGGGCAAAAACGTGCTCTAAGCTTGAGTGACTTTGATTAGCACCCAAATACCATTATAAGACTTTAGTAATATGATAATGGACATTTTAAATCAATTAGCAAAGAAAACCAAGCTTGAAAACAAGTTAAAACACAAAATGTGCTTTAAGAAGTCTTAAAGCACATTTTTGAGAAATTGTCTTAGAATTGAGTTTTGAGTGGCTAAATGTCCATCATTACTCTTTAATCAACATGTGTACTAATTAGTATCACATTAGGAAGCCTAAATCAATGGGAAACCAAAAATTTCCCGAATATGTGCACTAATTAGTGAATAGTGCTCAAACAGTGCTAGTTTTGACTTAAGTCAACCTTAATTAGCGAAATGGCCAAACAAGGCCTTATGTATGTTAAATACTAAGGGGGGGACGGTTTTAAGGTGATGAGTCACCTTAGGCTTCATCAAATAAGAAAAGAAGAGGAAATAAAGAGGAAAAAGACTATTTACCTTTTTAAAAGCAAAATATCTTCTTATACCTTCTCTCTCCTCTCTTCTTCATTTCACACCTTCACCAACGTTTTATTCCTCCCCTCTCTGCTCCAAAACCGTTCTTTATCCAGCCATGGCACCTCCATCTTCATTTGCTCACCAAATACTCATTTTAGCTCCAAATCAAAAAGTGAGCATAGATTACTCTTAGTTAGAGCAAGCTCTTTCATTCTATCTTTTCAAATCTTTAAAAGCTCAATTTTGGTGCCATGGAGAAACTCCATTGAAGGGGGAAAATCAAGTTTGAAGAGCTCATTTGGTTCTTCATTCATTCAAGGTAAGGAAAGTGAAAGAAAAATCAACTTTCCTCCATTTTTCATATATGGCCGAAAATTTGCCTCTTAAGATGGCTTGTTTTACTCTTGTTCTAGCTTGATTCTATTCTCCAAAGACATGAGGAGGTCTTGCCTTGCTTCATTATGAAAGCCATTCCAAAATTCAAAGGTAAACACACACTTTTAAGCTTTAAAACACATTTTTAACCTAGGAATGATTCCTTAAGGTTAGTGTATTATTTAGCACTCATGAGAGTCAATGTATATTGATTAGAACATTGGCAAGGAAATCTAAGTGGGAGGCCAAAAACTAAGCAAGGAAACCCAAGGAGAAAAGTGTGAGGAGAAGCTCGGAAAAAAACAAGGTAAAATGCTTACCTAATGGTGGTTTAAGTTTTAAGGGATGAGTTTAGGTGGATACCAATGTGGCTTAGAGCTTACATTGTGTATTGGGTTATGTAACCTAAGAAAAAGAACTTAAATAAGCTTGTGAACTTGTGACTAAGGAGCAAATGAGGAAAAAAAGATAGTTTAAGAACATCAAGGTGAATTATAAGAAGCATTTTATTTCAATGGGAGCTTTGTTGTGTGTATTCGCAGGTTGAAGGCAATATATGTGGAAATTCAGTGTTTAAGTTTATGTCATTTAAGGGCCTAAGAGCCATGTCATTTAAGAGCCTTAGTGCCATCAATTTAAGATTATTGCAATATATTGAGTTTGTTGAGAATGAGTTGGTTTGGGTGATGAGATATGATGAGAAAGAACTTGATGTGTGTGAGATGGTTGAATGAGGAAAACAATGCAGTTGGGCATGATAAGATGCTAGAGAAGCTATGGCGAAATTTGAGTAGAAAATAAAGTGTTTAAGTGGTAGTGGTGAGTTAATATGCCCTAGGGTTTACCAGGGAGCATGAAAAGAAAAATTGGGTGGAAATGAGTTAACTAAGGAGTTCTTGAGGTTTAGAGTGACCTAGAGATGTCTAGGAGGAATTAGAGGATTGGCGAGTGTACTAAACACACCAAAATCATGATATGAGGAATGTAAGACTTGTGCATAAGTTTTAAGGAAAGGTGTATAATGCCTTAAGGAGATTTAGGTATGAACTAGAGAGTAAGACAATGAGAGTTTTGAGAACCTTGTGTAAGTGTGATGATGTTAGTGGTGGACTAGTAAGGTTTAGTTGAATGGTAATGTGTGGACTTGGGTGATGAAAGTGAAAAAGGTAGGAGGATGTTGTAAGTCATCAAGGAAAATGACTAGGAATGTAAAAGAGTGTATGATCGGATAATGGTGAGTAAGTGAGTAAAAGGAGGTGGAAATGTCCAAGGAGGGTGTAGTATAGTTAAGGTAAAGAAGAACAAGGTTGAGGTGCTAAGAGGATGACAAGAAATGTTTAGGTATGCCCAAGAGTTTAGGAATGATGAGTAACCAATGGAAAAGAGAGGAATTTGTGCATGGTTATGTAAGATGACTTGAGGAAGTTTTGGTAAATGAACTGAAGATGGAAAATAATGTTTATGAAGTGCCCAAACTGTTAAGGAGGGAACACTTGGGTTGGTTGAAGTTTTGGTAAAGATACAAGTTGGTAATGTAAGGAATTATATGATAAGTGTTAGGAGTGTTTGTAGAATTGAGCAAATGTTTGAGAAGATCTTTGGAAGTTGTTTTAATGAGTTTGGTGGAGGTTATAAGGTGTGTTTGATGTGCCAAATGATGTTAGAACACATTAGGAGGCTTGAGGAAAAATTTGGAGAAAGTTTGACAATGTATGGGAAGTTTCTGCAGCCGACCTACCCAGGGGACCGACCCCAGTCTGGGTCGGTCGGGCTGAAACTGTGAAGTTGGATGTTCTCTGCAGCCGACCTACCCAGGGGGTGGGTCGGTCGGTGGGTCGGTCGGACCATAAAAAAAAAAAAAAAAAAAAAAAAAAGAAGAAACCCTAAGAGAGTTTAGTGGTATTAATGGTACCCCATTAAGGGGGCAATGATGATTAGAGGTATAAAGACCTAAGGGATTAAGTTAAGAATAAACTTAAAAGTTTAAGATTAAGTTTGTAAGATTAAGTTGTAAGACTTAAGAGGTGTTAGGTTGGAGTCATTAAGGGTTAAGTAAGTTAAGTAAGATAAGTAAGTTGAATTGAGTTAAGTGATTAACAACCTAAAACTGAATGAATGTTTTAGGACTTGGAAATTGGACTCCGGAAGAGATTAAGCAACTGAACGGCCAACGGTGAACGGTACAGTTCTCTTGTGACCTGCTTGCTAACGAGGTGTCCCTCGGCTTGTGTGCTATTGTTTTTGTGTGCTCACTAAACAAGATAAAGCATGCAATCGGAATATATTATATTTCTTGTATTGTTGTGTGATGTTTGAAAACTAACACAACATACCGTGAGAACTTACTAACCAATGTTTAGTAAGGAATTGAGTGAGACTAAGGAACGCCCCCTAAAGGGACGATATGAACCGAAAGAGGTTAACCAACAAACATGGTCTTGAGACTATTACTAACTGGAACTTGAGTGAGGAAACCCGGGACCGATCTCCGGTCATGCATGCTAAGGAAAAAGGGGGACGGTATCTGAATCAGATCCGCCCTCCGCTTAAGGACTTGTCTTCGGACTTGTAGCCTAGGGCCGGTTGCCGGCTCAGCTACGCTGGATTCCCGTCCAGGGTAGGTGGCATTAAGATGGTGCGGTGGGATCACCTAAATCCCAGGTTTGGACTTAGGCTACAACCATTCCCCTCCAGGAACGGTTTGTATCTGAGAATAAGTTAAGATTAAGATAAGTTACAATCATTCCTTTTTAAAGGATGATTTGTATTGTTAAGATTAAGATAAGTTACAATCATTCCTTTTTAAAGGATGATTTGTATTGTTAAGATTAAGATTAAGTTAAGATTAAGATAAGTTACAATCATTCCTTTTAAAGGATGATTGTATTGTGTATAATTAAGATTAAGATAAGCAACATCCACTCCTTATTAAAGGATGGTTGTTTCTAAGGTTAAGATAAGACTAAGATTAAGGTGAGATAAGGATGGACTAAGGTTAAGAGGGAACATTACTTAAGGAGTTAAATAACTAACTCTCCAATTAAGGGAACGCATTTAAGTCGTTCATTGTGTGTGAACTTTGATTGTTCATATATGGATTGTTGTTTACAGCATTTACTATTATGTTGTGCATTTAATCAACCTCCATGCTATCGACAATTAGTCGTCGTAGCCACGTTAGCTTGGGGGCCATGAGGGGATCGTACCAGCATTCGTGCTGACCCCCTTTGGGGGCTGTTTTACTACACAGGTACATCAGGAAGCGGCCGTCGTGAGAGTAAGAAGAGGATACAAGTGTTAAGGGTTAAGTGTGGCCTACGAGTTGTGCATGTACACTCGTATGGCAATTTGAGTTAGTAAGATGTATAGGATGTGAGGGGGTTGTAAGAAGGATATGTAAATGGTTAAGTTGTGACTAATGTTCGGTATATTCTGTAGTCAGACCGTGGCAAGGTCCTGGATTGTAAAGAATTCCGCTGTGACATGTATTATATATATGCTGTTAAGTTGCGAGACCACATTGGATTGAGTTGGGGTGTTACAAAAAGTGGTATCAGAGCGTAGTTACGCTCTGAAGACAAGAAATACCGAACTTAGGAGAATATGAGGTTGAGATTGAGTTATGGGTTAAGGGTTGAGAGATAGAGTGAGAGGTGCGTTAGTCAGGACTTCCCGGTGTTTACCGGACATCCATAGTACCTAGGCCCGCCCTCCACATCCCTAACCCTAAATATGTGGAACAAACGCCAGAGAGAAGAAAGCCTTCTCTTACTCGGGGAAACCCGATCTGGCAGTTAGCTAACAGTAAGCAATACGAGAACATCTTGTTGCAAACAGTTTGGAGAACTGGAGTTTTAATGGAGCGAGCTGAGAAACAGGCGCTACCTATGGAATACTATCAGTAAGGGAACGGAAATTACCGGCAACATGGGTCGACATGCTACGCAGTCGAAATAACCCGCGATACCAATGGTAAGGAAGCACTACGGTGCAATAAAGGAAATGAAGAGACATGAGTACCGGACAGTGGTCCGAGGAGCATAACAGTAGGATAATACAAGCATGAGGATTGAGATTACTGGAAAGTCCAGTTAGAAACGGGAACTCCAAACCCCATACGAGGAAGGTTACAAACCTGGCCAACTAATGCGGACGACGATAGAAACATAAATTGTATACCGAATAGGACTAATGTAGTGCCTAAAGGAAAACTTACTTAGTAACCACAACAAAATGTGTGGAGACAGGAGCGAGGATTAAGACATAAGAAAATATTAAGGGGTTCCCTCAGAAAGAGGAACGCCCTGATAGATGACAGTACTGTCAAACAACAAGGAAACTGCCGGATGGACGGTTATCCAAAATAAGAGATTATCGAAGGAGTCCCGAGGACTACCAATTACATGGAAATTAGAAGGAAGTCACTACCGATGTACCTTGTACCAATAACCCATCCTGCATGGCGCACTTGCCATAGCAAGTGCTACCACGGTTAAGCTACACGAAAAGCCATCAGGCAAATAGGAGAACGCTACAGTTGTAGCACATATTAATACCGGATTGTAAATCTATAAGAACAGAAAAATAAGACCTTGGAAAGGCCCGACGGCCTGACCATGATGAGATGAGGTGACACACCAGTCAGCAGCGGGAGCGGAACTTGGACAAAGTATAAACCATATAAATATTAGCAACGGTATAAACCCACTACAACAACAACCGACAGTACGGTAAGAACACAATCCCGAACTCCAAGGGGAAAACTTAAGGGATCGCTCGGTGATGCGAGCAAAACAATATATAAGCAATGATATACAAGGGATGTATTATAAGATACTTGAGGCTGTTGAAGCATCGACTTACAACGACAACGGGATAAGACTCCCAGAGTGACCACTAAGAGTACCAATAAACATTCTTCAATGAAGATGTTGGAAAACCCAGAAAACAAGGGGGTAAAAGATAATAAACGTAAGTTACGACCTACAGAGGATTAAAGACGTACAACCCTGGAAAAAGGAAAGCTCAGAGGACTACCCCCACAGAGTGGGCATAGTCGAGCCGATCAAACTGAAGAATGGCAGTTAATACTGTTGGTTTAACTCATTAACACCCAAGTATGATTGATCATCAACGGGTGGCGTAGTCAACGGAAGTTGAGCGAAGCGTTGAGATAGAAGTATAAGATGCCAGGATGATATCCAACTTGGACACCGTAAGGCAAACGCCTAATACGAACTTATCCTTAATTGCCAAAAGACATAAGTCTAGTAAAATGACATATTGTCAAAGACATTAAGTAACCTCAGATCACCTGAACAACTTCCATAGCAGGAAGCAGGATGTAACAACTTACCATAAAACCCGATACTACATTTAGTATGTAACCTAATGATTGATGGTGTTCCAAGGGACCAGAAGTTTATGAGGATAACCTACAGATGAGTAAGAGTACAAATAATGAACTGAGACATTAAGCACTAAGAGCCTACGAGCCAAGGATGTTAACCACATCAGAGCCCGAGGCACAGTAAGTTATAAGAGAGCTTGTTTAAGCCACGAAGGAACTACAATTCGTAGAAATGAATGGTTACCAAACCTATAACTTAGATTGGGAAGAACATTACCAAGAAAGGGTGCCAATGAGAATATTGAGATAATACTAAGGACAGGAGCGGAGAACGAACCATGCCTTTTAGGGGGGGATACCTCTCCTTGTTGTGAGGCCACGAGTGGGAATAAACCCCTCAAAAGGGGCTTTCACCTGTTAGAGATAAAATACACTTTATTTAGAAATGGAAACTATGAACTTTGAGATCACCTTAGAACATACCAGATACACTTGAGTAATAAGGAAGGTCGCACAGATAGACCCCATATCCAACACCCAGGATGTAAGAATTAGAAATGGTCAGAGATAAACATTGTGACTGCACATTGTGGCACGTCAATTAATCAATGCTCAGAAGAGCTTGTGATTCAGTGGATGACTTCTCAGTAATCAGTAAAGTTAAACTACATGGTAGATAACATCACTAAGGATGAAAGAAAGCGAAAGAAATTAGCCTACTTACGAATCTGAGATTGGAGCATAACATCTTCATATCAAGAGTCAACTATTTTACAACACGGTACAGCAACCACCATACACCGGAATGAGAGAACTCCCAATGTGTTTACACCCAGAAGCGATTGAGTATAAGGTAAGACATGAGAATAGGTGAATAAGAGGTTGCACCATTAATGGGCAACATGGTAAGGGCCAACTACCACGGTACTGGTGGTCGTAAGTACAATAGTTAGATAAGTGGATTAAGTCATGGTGCGCGGTAAAGCGACCGTTAGGTATGAGCCGTCAAATATTGACACAGAGGCAATGAGAATTATGAGTTAAGACCAATATAATAAGAAAATAAGATGGTAGACGAACTGAGCGTTGATGCCAGTAGTCTGGACCTGGTTAGGTAAGATTTCACAGAAAGCACACTACCCATTCCTCATGGAACTAGAAGTGCATTCCTAGTAGAACAAACATGAGAAAGAAGATAAGAGGCTTTATGGAAAGAGACCTCAATTATTAAGAGACCAAATCAGTGCGGGATACAGAAAGAGCTAGAGCATACTATACCCAAGAACACAGTAAATGGATTTTCCTTGATTAACTTCAAGAAGAACAATAAATGTTATTATGGAACGATGAAAGAGGAGATCGACAACAGAATACTTCATAATTAGCAATAGCTAAACGTGTAACGGACACTATGAGTTTACTAAAACGAGACGTGGGACGACTGCACCCCACAGGGGCTTGCAGGCCTGACACGCTCATTTATGAGTTAGTTGGGTAAGTAGTAATGTACCAGTAAGGTACCCCATGCATGTAGACGAGTAGTGTAAGGAACACGGGAGGTAGTCGACTCTGTACCACGGACAACGATGCAAGATCACACAAGAGCAGCTACTACCACAGACAGCCGAAGAGAAGAATTCAGTTGAACCAGCAACACAGAGGAACCAGAGAACAGATAATTACGGACTATGAAGTGCGAAGAGCACGGATTGTTAAGTATAGACATTGAACATGTCTTAAGATGTAAGGGGTTAAGACTGTAAAGCGCAACATGCACTAAACAGTAGTTTCAGACTAAGAATCATCCTCAGACCAAAGGTCAGTTGGGGAGAACAATTTAGACATTCGAGAAAATACTGAGAGTATGAGCGTAAGATCTTCAAGGAGAATGGATAGACGAGTTACAACTCATTAAGGCCGTGTATATATAAAGATAACACGTGTCCATTGAGACAATTAAGCCTAAGATTATCAGAGTCGCGCAGCGGAAGCTAGCAGACCACTACTTTGAGATTAGACCAAACTAAGTTAAGAATACGGTATAAGTACCGTTAAGAATCCTCGATACAGATACTAAGTCATTTCTGATCGAATTATAAGTAAGATAGATGGCATGGAAGCTAGAATGCTTGGTGAGAATTAGACATCTTGAACTTATGTTCAAAGATGATGTGACGCTGATTACGTGGGCGTAATCCATTTTAAGGGGGGTAGAGCGAAAACCGCTTAGTGTATGTTTGTGTACTGAGTACATAAACTACGGTGTGCATAGCACAAAATAATTTGAGAATATGTTTTACATAAACATTTTAAGATAAATCATGGTTATTGCACACAGAAGATGTGAATACCATACATATTGAGTACCTATCTTGTTAACTCCGGTGTGAGTACAAGTTAAAAGAATTAAGGAAGAGGTTTAAGGAGACTTAAGGAATAAGGAATATATGAGGTATAAGTCGATATGAGACTATGTGTGAGATAAAAATAAGATAACATTATGAGAAAGGAAATTGTAATGCTATGAGATATAAGATGGTGAGAATTGGTATGGGACAGTTATAAAACTTAGTAGGAATTTAAGTCTTGAGGTAATTACTAAGAGATGAATTGGGAATGTTAGATGGAATGAGTCCACAATTTGGAGATGAATTGATTATGATTAGAAGAACTAAAAAGATAGAAAATTGGACATGAGTGAATTATTTGGATGTTTGGAAATGACGTGGGAGGTGGAACTTGATTTTCTAGGGATCAAGGGAAACCGAACACAAATTGGAGTGGAAGGATTCTACACTGATGCTGATCACATCAGGTAGGATGATTCCTGAAACTCCCTGCCAGTGGTCACAATTAAATCACACTAAGGATAGAGGCCTTAAGATAAAATGAAATTGGAGTTGATTGTATTTTTAACTAGAGGAATTATTCCTCACATGACCTCGTAAAAAGGATTACCTTTTTACTGAGTCTCGCCCATGAAGTCGAGGACGCACGAGCCTTTGTCTTCGGACCGGTGACATGGGGAGAGCAGCGTGTTTTGTATTCTGGCCCATGGTGACGAGGACGAATGAGCCATTGTCACGGACCGGTGACATGGGAGAATACGTTGGAAGTTATGTGAATGTTTTAATCATCAAAAAGGAACAAAGGAATTTTGAGTGCTACACATGCTTAAGCATGTTTGTGTGATATTTAAGTATAAGAATATGGCGGATCTAATGATCCAATGAGATTAAGTATACATAAGTATGATCTATATGATCTAAGGAATGAGGTAAGACATGTATTCTAATAAGAAAGATGCATGGGAACTTTGGGGACAAAGTTCTTTTAAGGGGGGTAGATTGAAATACCCCAAACCTAATTATGCTAAGTAAACATCAAATTATGATTAGTAAGGCTATAATATGCCTTAGAAAGATTGGTAGACAATTTAAACCAAGGAAACACAAGAAAGTGCCTTAAGGGCAATCAGGGCAAAAACGTGCTCTAAGCTTGGAGTGACTTTGATTAGCACCCAAATACCATTATAAGACTTTAGTAATATGATAATGGACATTTTAAATCAATTAGCAAAGAAAACCAAGCTTGAAAACAAGTTAAAACACAAAATGTGCTTTAAGAAGTCTTAAAGCACATTTTTGAGAAATTGTCTTAGAATTGAGTTTTGAGTGGCTAAATGTCCATCATTACTCTTTAATCAACATGTGTACTAATTAGTATCACATTAGGAAGCCTAAATCAATGGGAAACCAAAAATTTCCCGAATATGTGCACTAATTAGTGAATAGTGCTCAAACAGTGCTAGTTTTGACTTAAGTCAACCTTAATTAGCGAAATGGCCAAACAAGGCCTTATGTATGTTAAATACTAAGGGGGGGACGGTTTTAAGGTGATGAGTCACCTTAGGCTTCATCAAATAAGAAAAGAAGAGGAAATAAAGGGAAAAAGACTATTTACCTTTTTAAAAGCAAAATATCTTCTTATACCTTCTCTCTCTCCTCTCTTCTTCATTTCACACCTTCACCAACGTTTTATTCCTCCCCTCTCTGCTCCAAAACCGTTCTTTATCCAACCATGGCACCTCCATCTTCATTTCATTTGCTCACCAAATACTCATTTTAGCTCCAAATCAAAAAGTGAGCATAGATTACTCTTAGTTAGAGCAAGCTCTTTCATTCTATCTTTTCAAATCTTTAAAAGCTCAATTTTGGTGCCATGGAGAAACTCCATTGAAGGGGGAAAATCAAGTTTGAAGAGCTCATTTGGTTCTTCATTCATTCAAGGTAAGGAAAGTGAAAGAAAAATCAACTTTCCTCCATTTTTCATATATGGCCGAAAATTTGCCTCTTAAGATGGCTTGTTTTACTCTTGTTCTAGCTTGATTCTATTCTCCAAAGACGTGAGGAGGTATTGCCTTGCTTCATTATGAAAGCCATTCCAAAATTCAAAGGTAAACACACACTTTTAAGCTTTAAAACACATTTTTAACCTAGGAATGATTCCTTAAGGTTAGTGTATTATTTAGCACTCATGAGAGTCAATGTATATTGATTAGAACATTGGCAAGGAAATCTAAGTGGGAGGCCAAAAACTAAGCAAGGAAACCCAAGGAGAAAAGTGTGAGGAGAAGCTCGGAAAAAAACAAGGTAAAATGCTTACCTAATGGTGGTTTAAGTTTTAAGGGATGAGTTTAGGTGGATACCAATGTGGCTTAGAGCTTACATTGTGTATTGGGTTATATAACCTAAGAAAAAGAACTTAAATAAGCTTGTGAACTTGTGACTAAGGAGCAAATGAGGAAAAAAAGATAGTTTAAGAACATCAAGGTGAATTATAAGAAGCATTTTATTTCAATGGGAGCTTTGTTGTGTGTATTCGCAGGTTGAAGGCAATATATGTGGAAATTCAGTGTTTAAGTTTATGTCATTTAAGGGCCTAAGAGCCATGTCATTTAAGAGCCTTAGTGCCATACAATTTAAGATTATTGCAATATATTGAGTTTGTTGAGAATGAGTTGGTTTGGGTGATGAGATATGATGAGAAAGAACTTGATGTGTGTGAGATGGTTGAATGAGGAAAACAATGCAGTTGGGCATGATAAGATGCTAGAGAAGCTATGGCGAAATTTGAGTAGAAAACAAAGTGTTTAAGTGGTAGTGGTGAGTTAATATGCCCTAGGGTTTACCAGGGAGCATGAAAAGAAAAATTGGGTGGAAATGAGTTAACTAATGAGTTCTTGAGGTTTAGAGTGACCTAGAGATGTCTAGGAGGAATTAGAGGATTGGCGAGTGTACTAAACACACCAAAATCATGATATGAGGAATGTAAGACTTGTGCATAAGTTTTAAGGAAAGGTGTATAATGCCTTAAGGAGATTTAGGTATGAACTAGAGAGTAAGACAATGAGAGTTTTGAGAACCTTGTGTAAGTTGATGATGTTAGTGGTGGACTAGTAAGGTTTAGTTGAATGGTAATGTGTGGACTTTGGTGATGGAAGTGAAAAAGGTAAGAGGATGTTGTAAGTCATCAAGGAAAATGACTAGGAATGTAAAAGAGCGTATGATCGTGATAATGGTGAGTAAGTGAGTAAAAGGAGGTGGAAATGTCCAAGGAGGGTGTAGTATAGTTAAGGTAAAGAAGAATAAGGTTGAGGTGCTAAGAGGATGACAAGAAATGTTTAGGTATGCCCAAGAGTTTAGGAATGATGAGTAACCAATGGAAAGAGAGGAATTTGTGCATGGTTATGTAAGATGACTTGAGGAAGTTTTGGTAAATGAACTGAAGATGGAAAATAATGTTTATGAAGTGCCCAAACTGTTAAGGAGGGAACACTTGGGTTGGTTGAAGTTTTGGTAAAGATACAAGTTGGTAATGTAAGGAATTATATAATAAGTGTTAGGAGTGTTTGTACGAATTGAGCAAATGTTTGAGAAGATCTTTGGAAGTTGTTTTAATGAGTTTGGTGGAGGTTATAAGGTGTGTTTGATGTGCCAAATGATGTTAGAACACATTAGGAGGCTTGAGGAAAAATTTGGAGAAAGTTTGACAATGTATGGGAAGTTTCTGCAGCCGACCTACCCAGGGGACCGACCCCAGTCTGGGTCGGTCGGGCTGAAACTATGAAGTTGGATGTTCTCTGCAGCCGACCTACCCAGGGGGTGGGTCGGTCGGTGGGTCGGTCGGACCATAAAAAAAAGAAAAAAAAAAAAGAAGAGAGAGAAACCCTAAGAGAGTTTAGTGGTATTAATGGTACCCCATTAAGGGGGCAATGATGATTAGAGGTATAAAGACCTAAGGGATTAAGTTAAGAATAAACTTAAAAGTTTAAGATTAAGTTTGTAAAATTAAGTTGTAAGACTTAAGTGGTGTTAGGTTGGAGTCATTAAGGGTTAAGTAAGTTAAGTAAGATAAGTAAGTTGAATTGAGTTAAGTGATTAGCAACCTAAAACTGAATGAATGTTTTAGGACTTGGAAATTGGACTCCGGAAGAGATTAAGCAACTGAACGGCCAACGGTGAACGGTACAGTTCTCTTGTGACCTGCTTGCTAACGAGGTGTCCCTCGGCTTGTGTGCTAATTGTTTTTGTGTGCTCACTAAACAAGATAAAGCATGCAATCGGAATATATTATATTTCTTGTATTGTTGTGTGATGTTTGAAAACTAACACAACATACCGTGAGAACTTACTAACCAATGTTTAGTAAGGAATTGAGTGAGACTAAGGAACGCCCCCTAATGAGGGACGATATGAACCGAAAGAGGTTAACCAACAAACATGGTCTTGAGACTATTACTAACTGGAACTTGAGTGAGGAAACCCGGGACCGATCTCCGGTCATGCATGCTAAGGAAAAAGGGGGACGGTATCTGAATCAGATCCGCCCTCCGCTTAAGGACTTGTCTTCGGACTTGTAGCCTAGGGCCGGTTGCCGGCTCAGCTACGCTGGATTCCCGTCCAGGGTAGGTGGCATTAAGATGGTGCGGTGGGATCACCTAAATCCCAGGTTTGGACTTAGGCTACAACCATTCCCCTCCAGGAACGGTTTGTATCCTGAGAATAAGTTAAGATTAAGATAAGTTACAATCATTCCTTTTTAAAGGATGATTTGTATTGTTAAGATTAAGATAAGTTACAATCATTCCTTTTTAAAGGATGATTTGTATGTCAAGATTAAGATTAAGTTAAGATTAAGATAAGTTACAATCATTCCTTTTTAAAGGATGATTTGTATTGTCAAGATTAAGATTAAGTTAAGATTAAGATAAGCAACATCCACTCCTTATTAAAGGATGGTTGTTTCTAAGGTTAAGATAAGACTAAGATTAAGGTGAGATAAGGATGGAATAAGGTTAAGAGGGAACATTACTTAAGGAGTTAAATAACTAACTCTCCAATTAAGGGAACGCATTTAAGTCGTTCATTGAGTGTGAACTTTGATTGTTCATATATGGATTGTTGTTTACAGCATTTACTATTATGTTGTGCATTTAATCAACCTCCATGCTATCGACAATTAGTCGTCGTAGCTACGTTATCTTGGGGGCCATGAGGGGATCGTACCAGCATTCGTGCTGACCCCCTTTGGGGGCTGTTTTTACTACACAGGTACAACAGGAAGCGGCCGTCGCGAGAGTAAGAAGAGGATACAAGTGTTAAGGGTTAAGAGTGGCCTACGAGTTGTGCATGTACACTCGTATGGAAATTTGAATTAGTAAGATGTATAGGATGTGAGGGGGTTGTAAGAAGGATATGTAAATGTCTAAGGTTGATGCACTAACGTTCGGTATATTCTGTAGACAGACCGTGGCAAGGTCCTGGATTGTAAAGAATTCCGCTGTGACATGTATGTATATATGTTGTTAAGTTGCGAGACCACAATTGGATTGAGTTGGGGTGTTACAAAAAGTGGTATCAGAGCGTAGTTACGCTCTGAAGACAAGAAATACCGAACTTAGGAGAATATTGAGGTTGAGATTGAGTTATGGGTTAAGGGTTGAGAGATAGAGTGAGAGGTGCGTTAGTCGGGACTTCCCGGTGCTTACCGGACATCCATAGTACCTAGGCCCGCCCTCCACATCCCTAACCCTAAATATGAGGGACAAACGCCAGAGAGAAGAAAGCCTTCTCTTACTCGGGGAAACCCGATCTGGCAGTTAGCTAACAGTAAGCAGTACGAGGAACATCTTGTTGCACAACATTTATGGAGAACTTGGAGGTTTTAATGGAGCGTAGCTGAGAAACAGGCGCTACCTATGGAATACTATTAGTAAGGGAATGGTAATTACCGGCAACATGGATCGACATGCTACGCAGTCGAAATAACCCACAATACCAATGGTAAGGAAAGCACTACGGGTGCAATAAAAAGGAAAAGGGAAGCGACATGAGTACCGGACAGTGGTCCGAAGGAGCATAACAGTAGGATAATACCAAGCATAAGGATTGAGATTACTGGAAAGTCCAGTTAGAAACGGGAACTCCAAACCCCATATTACGAGGAAGATTACCAAACCTGGCCAACGTAATGCGGACGACGATAAGAATTCATACAAGTTGTATACCAGAATAGGACTGCAATGTTGTGCCTAAAGGAAACCGTTGCTTAGTAACCACAACAAAACGTGTGGAGACTGGGGCGAGGATTAAGACATAAGAAAATATTAAGGGGTTCCCTCACAAAGAGGAACGCCCTGATAAATGACAGTACTGTCAAACAACAAGGAAACTGCCGGATGGATGGTTATCCAAAATAAGGGATTATTGAAGGAGTCCCGAGGACTACCAATTACATGGAAATTAGAAGGGAGTATCGCTACCGATGTACCTTGTACCAATAACCCATCCTGCATGGCGCACTTGCCATAGCAAGTGCTACCACGGTTAAGCTACACGGAAGGCCATCATGGCAAAATAGGAGAACGCTACAGTTGTAGCACATATTAGTACCGGATTGTAAATCTATAAGAACAGAAAAATAAGACCTTGGAAAGGCCCGACGGCCTGACCATGATGAGATGAGGTGACACACCAGTCAGCCGGGAGCGGAACTCAGACAAAGTACTAAACCATATAAATATTAGCAACGGTATAAACCACTACAACAACAACCGACAGTACGGTAAGAACACAATCCCGAACTCCAAGGGGAAAACTTAAGGGATCGCTCGGTGATCCGAGCAAAACAATATATAAGCAATGATATACAAGGGATGTATTATAAGATACTATTGAGGCTGTTGAAGCATCGACTTACAACGACAACGGGATAAGACTCCCAGAGTGACCACTAAGAGTACCAATAAACATTCTTCAATGAAGATGTTGGAAAACCCAGAAAACAAGGGTAAAAGATAATAAACGTAAGTTACGACCTACAGAGGATTAAAGACGTACAACCTGGAAAAAGGAAAGCTCAGAGGACTACCCCCACAGGTGGGCATAGTCGAGCGATCAAACTGAAGAATGACAGTTAAATACTGTTGGTTTAACTCATTAACACCCAGTATGATTGATCATCAACGGGTGGCGTAGTCAACGGAAGTTGAGCGAAGCGTTGAGATAGAAGTATAAGATGCCAGGATGATATCCAACTTGGACACCGTAAGGCAAACGCCTAATACGAACTTATCCTTAATTGCCAAAAGACATAAGTCTAGTAAAAATGACAGTATTGTCAAAGACATTAAGTAACCTCGATCACCTGAACAACTTCCATAGCAGGAAGCAGGATGTAACAACTTACCATAAAACCCGATACTACATTTAGTATGTAACCTAATGATTGATGTGGTGTTCCAAGGTGTAACACCCCATCCAACATTAACATATTACAACCAACTGCAAGGAAGAACAACCTCATCACATTACTTAACTCGTTGGTGTTACACGCCGTTAGCCACCCACGTGGCTAACAAGGCTAATCCATATACATTGTACCGGTCTGATGGGCTAAATTCCCGAGCGACTATACATTGTTATTCCTTTACATTAACAACAACAACAAAACATACACCTTATCAACTATACCGAGTATTATAAACTGATGCCGACAACAATATCGGTCTTACTACTCCTACTGTATATATCACTTAAAAGTTACCCATGTACAATGACTACCCGTCCTACTCTCGAACGGTTCCAGCACTTCGTACCTGAAATAGGAAAAGAAGAGAAAGGGGTGGCCCCAAGGGGCTCAGCACCTTTGCTGGTATGGTAATCCCGCAGCCCACATGCTACCGGGCCACGCACAACTAATTGTCGTCTTAGCATGCAGTTGATTATTTAAATCATGCATGTGACAATAAACACAACACTTAACATTTCGCCTCAATGGGCTCAACAATCGGATAATATATCCTTACTTAATAAGTCACTCTTGGTATTCATTATCCCTAGAGTGTTCCTCCTCTAATGGAGCTACTTCCTTAATAGGCGACACATACCCTTAAATCGGGTTATCCTTAAGCGCCTCTTATCACAAACTGGGAGTCATATCCATGATCCACACACTCTACATTATACAACACACTCCACATTATACAACCTACAACATACATATACAACTTAACAACACTTTGCACGTTTCTACGTACACAACATAACACCGCAATGAATACTGCATCACAACAAAACACATAACACAACGGGAATGGTTCGCTTAGGAACCGACCCAAACATTGTTTACACACTGGTGAGCCTAGAGAATGTTGCCAGTCTCATGATAAGCTCGTTATACAATAACACAACACTCATTACCGTCCTAATAGTTGGACGAGTAACTTAAGTTAAGGCGGTTCGGGTTTGGAGGCCCTAACACACCACACAAACACATGTTCCCCCTAAACCGATCATAAGTCAGAATAGCCAAGCTTTGGAGTAAGCTAATGGGAGATCATAACCCGTGAGGGAAACAACCATAACAAAGAGAAGGGTAAGGCTAGGAAGGATACCCTCTCCCAAACAACGCGCGACCGGCCAACCGGATTCCTCACTACTGTTAGTACATACTTACTTTAGACAATACTTAGAACCCCACTATGGAGCCTGTCACATAACAACTCATACAGTATTACAACTGGGTTAAACATACAAGGGAGATCCCTACATTCACAAACACATAACACACAATTAACACACGCATAGCCGTGGTTAGCACGTCCCATGGTTCGGGTCGTTTACTCCGAATACCGAACTCTCATGTGATCCTAGACTCAGTTAACTAAGGTTAACACTGCCGAGGTTAAATGGTATCGGAGTTGAACACGCCAATATATGAATTACTGTAAACTCATTACATGTTTTATCTACAACGTGGCAAACATACAGAAAAACACATTGGCATACAAGCCGGTGTAATCCGGTAGGGACGCAGGTTTGCAAGAAAACCATACCTGTCTCCGGAGTCCACTTATCCTGTCCATTTATGTTCCTCGAGCAATTCTCGAACAACTGTTAACATCACACGTGTTTTCATTAACATCGGGGTTTGCTGATCATTTAATGTCAATGCTTAATTTTTCCCCGTTAACATAGTTACATAACTTAACATTTTTAACTTGTTTTACTCTCACATTTTAATACAACTTTTAACCCACTTAGGTGTCATTAAAACTCCCCTAACATGTCCTTAACATCCTTATAACATCATTACCTACCAATCCCCATCATCACATATCATTTCATAACCTCAAACCATGTTTTTTGGTCCGACCGACCCACCGACCGACCCACAACTGGGTCGGTCCATTACAGAACCCTTTTACTTCCTTACAAACATGACCGTCCGACCCACGTCCGACCCACCATTCTGGGTCGGTCCATGTGCGAACATTTTCCTTCCTTTGAAACTTGACCGACCGACCCATGTCCGACCCACCCTTTTGGGTCGGACCATTACCGAACACATTTCTAACATCTAACAGAGGCTCGACCGACCCAAAAACTGGGTCGGCCCCTGGGTCGGTCGCCTTCTATACTTACCCAAACTTTGCCAATTTTCACCAAACTTCTCCTAAGGCCTCTTAATGTGTTCTAACATCATTTGGCACTTCAAACACACCCTTAAGATATTCTTAAACACTCACAAAACTATTTTTTTCTAATTCCTTAAACCTTTACTTATATCTCCACAAAATTCCTAACACTTACAATGTTTTCTCCTTATGATTTCTAGGTGGCATTTCACCTATAATGACCACAATACCAAGGTGTTTCCTCTACACCTTATCATTACCTCTCAACTTCTTTTCTTACTAACTAAATCTCCTTTTCACAATTTCTTAAAACTCCTTACTCAAAACCGTCCCTAAACATTTATTCTTTGAACACAACATTACCTAAACCTTAACAAACTCCCAGACTTAAATACTCTAAGAAACACCCATAGATTTCTAAAACTTCCAAGATAATGCCTAAATCCTTGCATCACTCTTAATCACTTTAATACATGTTTCCCTCTCAAGTAAACATTCATTCACCTTTAATCCTTCCTAGTTCACCAAAACTTCCTTAAAAACACTTAGAACTTCTCACACATTTTTCCCAAATTTGCCATAGCTTCTCTAGTATATACCCACATCCAAACACTTAGGTGTTTACCTTATTTCACTCAAGAACACCTAAAATCCATCAAACACACTTTATACACAAACTTCACACATTTTGCACTACATCACAATATAGTGCATAACTTAAATTGCTTGGCACTTAGGCCCTTAAATAACATGGCTCTTAGGCCCTTAAATCGCATAAACCATAAACACTGAATTTCCCACATGAATAATGCCTTTGACCTGCAAATACATACACCAAAACATATGTTCTTTTACTAGTCTCCTTGAGAACACTTTACTAGGTCACTCACCATTGGCTCCTTAGGCATTTTAACAAGCAAATCAAGCTCATTTTCCTAAGGCATTTAAACTACATTGAGATAGTTTGTTTACCTCTTTTTCCTCACAATTTCTTTCTTGTTTCCTTGTAAAACCGGTAGGGCATTTGGTCCCTTTTCAACTATTAAACATTATACAAACAATAGAATGAGTATTCAAGCATTATGCTTCTCCTCATTGTAAACCCTAGTTACACATATTGTTTTAACACATTAGGTAATTGTTTTACCTTGGAATTGGAAGAGAACTTGAATAAGTATCAAGAGAGGACTCCTCCTAGCCCTTGGAAGATTCAAATGAAGCTAAAACAAGCAAGATAAATACACCATTGTGAGGTGAATTTTCGGACAACATGAAACATGGAGGAAACATGGATTTTCTTTGAGTTTCCTTACCTTGAAGCAAAGGAGAACATGAATATGTAAAAAGGTGAGCTCAAGCTCCTCCCATGGTGGTTTCTCTTGGCACCGAAATGGAGGTTTTGAAGTTTTGAAAGGACAAGATTGTAGAGCTTGGCCTAACTAAGAGAATGGTGGTGTTTGTTTTTGATTTGGTTAAGTGAGCTAGGTTTAACAAGAGCTCAAAGATTGGTTTCAATGGTGGTGTTGGTGTGCTAGCCAAACCGTGAGAGAGAGCAAGAAGGGAGGGAGAGAGAGCAACCGTGTGAATGAAGAAAGGAAGGGAGAATGAAGATAGAACTTACTTTTTGAAGATATTTAAGTCTTAAAGCAAATAGTAACTATGAGTCACATTTATTTACTTAACAAGTTAACATACTTGGTGACTCCTCACTACAAAAACCGGCCCCCTTTAATATAACAAGGGTATTTTAGTCTTTGTTTGTCAATTTAATTACTTAACATAACATATGTTATATACTAGCTTGTAAAAATTACTATTCACAAATACAAGGCACATAGAAGTGAAATTTTTGATTTCCCACTAATATGGCCACCCAAATGTGATACTATATAGTACACATATTAATTAAAGAGTAATGATGGACATTTAGCCATTCAAAACTCATTTACAAGACAATTTTCAAAAACGTGCTTTAAGACTCCTTAAAGCACATTTTGTGTTTTAACTTGTTTTCAAGCTTGGTTTTCTTTGGTAATTGATTTAATATGTTCATTAACATATAAATAAGGCATAGGTATGACCATTAGGCCTTATACACATTTGTCCCAAGCTTAGAGCACATTTTTGCTCATATTGACTTTAAGGTATTACCTTATGTTTTATTTGGTTTCATTGTCTACCAAAGTTTCCTAAGGACTTATTTAGCCTTATTAAATCATAATTAAATTTTATCAAGTCTTGGTAGGCTCTTTGGGTCCTAACCAAGTTCACTCATAGCTTAGAGCATGTTTTTGCTCAAACTGTGTCTTAATGCTTTATTGCATTTATTATGGTTTAAATTGTTCACTGATGTTACTAAGGCACTTTTTAGCCTTTACATAGCATAATTTGACATTTAAACCACATATCAAGGTTTGGGGTATTTCATAAGGGACCAGAAGTTTATGAGGATAACCTACAGATGAGTAAGAGTACAAATAATGAACTGAGACATTAAGCACTAAGAGCCTACGAGCCAAGGATGTTAACCACATCAGAGCCCGAGGCACAGTAAGTTATAAGAGAGCTTGTTTAAGCCACGAAGGAACTACAATTCGTAGAAATGAATGGTTACCAAACCTATAACTTAGATTGGGAAGAACATTACCAAGAAAGGGTGCCAATGAGAATATTGAGATAATACTAAGGACAGGAGCGGAGAACGAACCATGCCTTTTAGGGTGGGGATACCTCTCCTTGTTGTGAGGCCACGAGTGGGAATAAACCCCTCAAAAGGGGCTTTCACCTGTTAGAGATAAAATACACTTTATTTATAAAATGGAAACTATGAACTTTGAGATCACCTTAGAACATACCAGATACACTTGAGTAATAAGGAAGGTCGCACAGATAGACCCCATATCCAACACCCAGGATGTAAGAATTAGAAATGGTCAGAGATAAACATTGTGACTGCACATTGTGGCACGTCAATTAATCAATGCTCAGAAGAGCTTGTGATTCAGTGGATGACTTCTTCAGTAATCAGTTAAAATGGTAGATAACATCACTAAGGATGAAAGAAAGCGAAAGAAATTAGCCTACTTACGAATCTGAGATTGGAGCATAACATCTTCATATCAAGAGTCAACTATTTTACAACACGGTACAGCAACCACCATACACCGGAATGAGAGAACTCCCAGTGTGTTTACACCCAGAAGCGATTGAGTATAAGGTAAGACATGAGAATAGGTGAATAAGAGGTTGCACCATTAATGGGCAACATGGTAAGGGCCAACTACCACGGTACTGGTGGTCGTAAGTACAATAGTTAGATAAGTGGATTAAGTCATGGTGCGCGGTAAAGCGACCGTTAGGTATGAGCCGTCAAATATTGACACAGAGGCAATGAGAATTATGAGTTAAGACCAATATAATAAGAAAATAAGATGGTAGACGAACTGAGCGTTGATGCCAGTAGTCTGGACCTGGTTAGGTAAGATTTCACAGGAAGCACACTACCCATTCCTCATGGAACTAGAAGTGCATTCCTAGTAGAACAAACATGAGAAAGAAGATAAGAGGCTTTATGGAAAGAGACCTCAATTATTAAGAGACCAAATCAGTGCGGGATACAGAAAGAGCTAGAGCATACTATACCCAAGAACACAGTAAATGGATTTTCCTTGATTAACTTCAAGAAGAACAATAAATGTTATTATGGAATGATGAAAGAGGAGATCGACAACAGAATACTTCATAATTAGCAATAGCTAAACGTGTAACGGACACTATGAGTTTACTAAAACGAGACGTGGGACGACTGCACCCCACAGGGGCTTGCAGGCCTGACACGCTCATTTATGAGTTAGTTGGGTAAGTAGTAATGTACCAGTAAGGTACCCCATGCATGTAGACGAGTAGTGTAAGGAACACGAGAGGTAGTCGACTCTGTACCACGGACAACGATGCAAGATCACACAAGAGCAGCTACTACCACAGACAGCCGAAGAGAAGAATTCAGTTGAACCAGCAACACAGAGGAACCAGAGAACAGATAATTACGGACTATGAAGTGCGAAGAGCACGGATTGTTAAGTATAGACATTGAACATGTCTTAAGATGTAAGGGGTTAAGACTGTAAAGCGCAATATGCACTAAACAGTAGTTTCAGACTAAGAATCATCCTCAGACCAAAGGTCAGTTGGGGAGAACAATTTAGACATTCGAGAAAATACTGAGAGTATGAGCGTAAGATCTTCAAGGAGAATGGATAGACGAGTTACAACTCATTAGGCCGTGTATATAAAAGATAACACGTGTCCATTGAGACAATTAAGCCTAAGATTATCAGAGTCGCGCAGCGGAAGCTAGCAGACCACTACTTTGAGATTAGACCAAACTAAGTTAAGAATACGGTATAAGTACCGTTAAGAATCCTCGATACAGATAAAGTCATTTCTGATCGAATTATAAGTAAGATAGATGGCATGGAAGCTAGAATGCTTGGTGAGAATTAGACATCTTGAACTTATGTTCAAAGATGATGTGACGCTGATTACGTGGGCGTAATCCATTTTAAGGGGGGTAGAGCGAAAACCGCTTAGCGTATGTTTGTGTACTGAGTACATAAACTACGGTGTGCATAGCACAAAATAATTTGAGAATATGTTTTACATAAACATTTTAAGATAAATCATGGTTATTGCACACAGAAGATGTGAATACCATACATATTGAGTACCTATCTTGTTAACTCCGGTGTGAGTACAAGTTAAAAGAATTAAGGAAGAGGTTTAAGGAGACTTAAGGAATAAGGAATATATGAGGTATAAGTCGATATGAGACTATGTGTGAGATAAGAATAAGATAACATTATGAGAAAGGAAATTGTAATGCTATGAGATATAAGATGGTGAGAATTGGTATGGGACAGTTATAAAACTTAGTAGGAATTTAAGTCTTGAGGTAATTACTAAGAGATGAATTGGGAATGTTAGATGGAATGAGTCCACACTTTGGAGATGAATTGATTATGATTAGAAGAACTAAAAAGATAGAAAATTGGACATGAGTGAATTATTTGGATGTTTGGAAATGACGTGGGAGGTGGAACTTGATTTTCTAGGGATCAAGGGAAACCGAACACAAATTGGAGTGGAAGGATGGTTCTACACTGATGCTGATCACATCAGGGTAGGATGATTCCTGAAACTCCCTACCAGTGGTCACAATTAAATCACACTAAGGATAGAGGCCTTAAGATAAAATGAAATTGGAGTTGATTGTATTTTTAACTAGAGGAATTATTCCTCACATGACCTCGTAAAAAGGATTACCTTTTTACTGAGTCTCGCCCATGAAGTCGAGGACGCACGAGCCTTTGTCTTCGGACCGGTGACATGGGGAGAGCAGCGTGTTTTGTATTCTGGCCCATGGTGACGAGGACGAATGATCCATTGTCTACGGACCGGTGACATGGGAGAATACGTTGGAAGTTATGTGAATGTTTTAATCATCAAAAAGGAACAAAAGGAATTTTGAGTGCTACACATGCTTAAGCATGTTGTGTGATATTTAAGTATAAGAATATGGCGGATCTAATGATCCAATGAGATTAAGTATACATAAGTATGATCTATATGATCTAAGGAATGAGTAAGACATGTATTCTAATAAGATAAGATGCATGGGAACTTTGGGGACAAAGTTCTTTTAAGGGGGGTAGATTGAAATACCCCAAACCTAATTATGCTAAGTAAACATCAAATTATGATGTATTAAGGCTAGAATATGCCTTAGAAAGATTGGTAGACAATTTAAACCAAGGAAAACACAAGAAAGTGCCTTAAGGGCAATCAGGGCAAAAACGTGCTCTAAGCTTGGAGTGACTTTGATTAGCACCCAAATACCATTATAAGACTTTAGTAATATGATAATGGACATTTTAAATCAATTATAAAAGAAAACCAAGCTTGAAAACAAGTTAAAACACAAAATGTGCTTTAAGAAGTCTTAAAGCACATTTTTGAGAAATTGTCTTAGAATTGAGTTTTGAGTGGCTAAATGTCCATCATTACTCTTTAATCAACATGTGTACTAATTAGTATCACATTAGGAAGCCTAAATCAATGGGAAACCAAAAATTTCCCGAATATGTGCACTAATTAGTGAATAGTGCTCAAACAGTGCTAGTTTTGACTTAAGTCAACCTTAATTAGCGAAATGGCCAAACAAGGCCTTATGTATGTTAAATACTAAGGGGGGGACGGTTTTAAGGTGATGAGTCACCTTAGGCTTCATCAAATAAGAAAAGAAGAGGAAATAAAGAGGAAAAAGACTATTTACCTTTTTAAAAGCAAAATATCTTCTTATACCTTCTCTCTCTCCTCTCTTCTTCATTTCACACCTTCACCAACGTTTTATTCCTCCCCTCTCTGCTCCAAAACCGTTCTTTATCCAACCATGGCACCTCCATCTTCATTTGCTCACCAAATACTCATTTTAGCTCCAAATCAAAAAGTGGGCATAGATTACTCTTAGTTAGAGCAAGCTCTTTCATTCTATCTTTTCAAATCTTTAAAAGCTCAATTTTGGTGCCATGGAGAAACTCCATTGAAGGGGGAAAATCAAGTTTGAAGAGCTCATTTGGTTCTTCATTCATTCAAGGTAAGGAAAGTGAAAGAAAAATCAACTTTCCTCCATTTTTCATATATGGCCGAAAATTTGCCTCTTAAGATGGCTTGTTTTACTCTTGTTAGCTTGATTCTATTCTCCAAAGACATGAGGAGGTCTTGCCTTGCTTCATTATGAAAGCCATTCCAAAATTCAAAGGTAAACACACACTTTTAAGCTTTAAAACACATTTTTAACCTAGGAATGATTCCTTAAGGTTAGTGTATTATTTAGCACTCATGAGAGTCAATGTATATTGATTAGAACATTGGCAAGGAAATCTAAGTGGGAGGCCAAAAACTAAGCAAGGAAACCCAAGGAGAAAAGTGTGAGGAGAAGCTCGGAAAAAAAACAAGGTAAAATGCTTACCTAATGGTGGTTTAAGTTTTAAGGGATGAGTTTAGGTGGATACCAATGTGGCTTAGAGCTTACATTGTGTATTGGGTTATATAACCTAAGAAAAAGAACTTAAATAAGCTTGTGAACTTGTGACTAAGGAGCAAATGAGGAAAAAAAGATAGTTTAAGAACATCAAGGTGAATTATAAGAAGCATTTTATTTCAATGGGAGCTTTGTTGTGTGTATTCGCAGGTTGAAGGCAATATATGTGGAAATTCAGTGTTTAGTTTATGTCATTTAAGGGCCTAAGAGCCATGTCATTTAAGAGCCTTAGTGCCATACAATTTAAGATTATTGCAATATATTGAGTTTGTTGAGAATGAGTTGGTTTGGGTGATGAGATATGATGAGAAAGAACTTGATGTGTGTGAGATGGTTGAATGAGGAAAACAATGCAGTTGGGCATGATAAGATGCTAGAGAAGCTATGGCGAAATTTGAGTAGAAAACAAAGTGTTTAAGTGGTAGTGGTGAGTTAATATGCCCTAGGGTTTACCAGGGAGCATGAAAAGAAAAATTGGGTGGAAATGAGTTAACTAAGGAGTTCTTGAGGTTTAGAGTGACCTAGAGATGTCTAGGAGGAATTAGAGGATTGGCGAGTGTACTAAACACACCAAAATCATGATATGAGGAATGTAAGACTTATGCATAAGTTTTAAGGAAAGGTGTATAATGACTTAAGGAGATTTAGGTATGAACTAGAGAGTAAGACAATGAGAGTTTTGAGAACCTTGTGTAAGTGTGATGATGTTAGTGGTGGACTAGTAAGGTTTAGTTGAATGGTAATGTGTGGACTTGGGTGATGGAAGTGAAAAAGGTAGGAGGATGTTGTAAGTCATCAAGGAAAATGACTAGGAATGTAAAAGAGCGTATGATCGTGATAATGGTGAGTAAGTGAGTAAAAGGAGGTGGAAATGTCCAAGGAGGGTGTAGTATAGTTAAGGTAAAGAAGAACAAGGTTGAGGTGCTAAGAGGATGACAAGAAATGTTTAGGTATGCCCAAGAGTTTAGGAATGATGAGTAACCAATGGAAAAGAGAGGAATTTGTGCATGGTTATGTAAGATGACTTGAGGAAGTTTTGGTAAATGAACTGAAGATGGAAAATAATGTTTATGAAGTGCCCAAACTGTTAAGGAGGGAACACTTGGGTTGGTTGAAGTTTTGGTAAAGATACAAGTTGGTAATGTAAGGAATTATATAATAAGTGTTAGGAGTGTTTGTACGAATTGAGCAAATGTTTGAGAAGATCTTTGGAAGTTGTTTTAATGAGTTTGGTGGAGGTTATAAGGTGTGTTTGATGTGCCAAATGATGTTAGAACACATTAGGAGGCTTGAGGAAAAATTTGGAGAAAGTTTGACAATGTATGGGAAGTTTCTGCAGCCGACCTACCCAGGGGACCGACCCCAGTCTGGGTCGGTCGGGCTGAAACTATGAAGTTGGATGTTCTCTGCAGCCGACCTACCCAGGGGGTGGGTCGGTCGGTGGGTCGGTCGGACCATAAAAAAGAAAAAAAAGAAAAAAAAGAGAGAGACCCTAAGAAAGTTTAGTGGTATTAATGGTACCCCATTAAGGGGGCAATGATGATTAGAGGTATAAAGACCTAAGGGATTAAGTTAAGAATAAACTTAAAAGTTTAAGATTAAGTTTGTAAAATTAAGTTGTAAGACTTAAGTGGTGTTAGGTTGGAGTCATTAAGGGTTAAGTAAGTTAAGTAAGATAAGTAAGTTGAATTGAGTTAAGTGATTAACAACCTAAAACTGAATGAATGTTTTAGGACTTGGAAATTGGACTCCGGAAGAGATTAAGCAACTGAACGGCCAACGGTGAACGGTACAGTTCTCTTGTGACCTGCTTGCTAACGAGGTGTCCCTCGGCTTGTGTGCTAATTGTTTTTGTGTGCTCACTAAACAAGATAAAGCATGCAATCGGAATATATATTTCTTGTATTGTTGTGTGATGTTTGAAAACTAACACAACATACCGTGAGAACTTACTAACCAATGTTTAGTAAGGAATTGAGTGAGACTAAGGAACGCCCCCTAATGAGGGACGATATGAACCGAAAGAGGTTAACCAACAAACATGGTCTTGAGACTATTACTAACTGGAACTTGAGTGAGGAAACCCGGGACCGATCTCCGGTCATGCATGCTAAGGAAAAAGGGGGACGGTATCTGAATCAGATCCGCCCTCCGCTTAAGGACTTGTCTTCGGACTTGTAGCCTAGGGCCGGTTGCCGGCTCAGCTACGCTGGATTCCCGTCCAGGGTAGGTGGCATTAAGATGGTGCGGTGGGATCACCTAAATCCCAGGTTTGGACTTAGGCTACAACCATTCCCCTCCAGGAACGGTTTGTATCCTGAGAATAAGTTAAGATTAAGATAAGTTACAATCATTCCTTTTTAAAGGATGATTTGTATTGTTAAGATTAAGATAAGTTACAATCATTCCTTTTTAAAGGATGATTTGTATTGTCAAGATTAAGATTAAGTTAAGATTAAGATAAGTTACAATCATTCCTTTTTAAAGGATGATTTGTATTGTCAAGATTAAGATTAAGTTAAGATTAAGATAAGCAACATCCACTCCTTATTAAAGGATGGTTGTTTCTAAGGTTAAGATAAGACTAAGATTAAGGTGAGATAAGGATGGACTAAGGTTAAGAGGGAACATTACTTAAGGAGTTAAATAACTAACTCTCCAATTAAGGGAACGCATTTAAGTCGTTCATTGTGTGTGAACTTTGATTGTTCATATATGGATTGTTGTTTACAGCATTTACTATTATGTTGTGCATTTAATCAACCTCCATGCTATCGACAATTAGTCGTCGTAGCCACGTTAGCTTGGGGGCCATGAGGGGATCGTACCAGCATTCGTGCTGACCCCCTTTGGGGGCTGTTTTTACTACACAGGTACAACAGGAAGGCCGTCGCGAGAGTAAGAAGAGGATACAAGTGTTAAGGGTTAAGAGTGGCCTACGAGTTGTGCATGTACACTCGTATGGCAATTTGAATTAGTAAGATGTATAGGATGTGAGGGGGTTGTAAGAAGGATATGTAAATGTTTAAGGTTGATGCACTAACGTTCGGTATATTCTGTAGACAGACCGTGGCAAGGTCCTGGATTGTAAAGAATTCCGCTGTGACATGTATGTATATATGCTGTTAAGTTGCGAGACCACAATTGGATTGAGTTGGGGTGTTACACCCTAACCATGGGGGTCAAAATTTTGGGTATAACAGATTGCCCCCCGTCAACTAGACTTTGTAATGAAAGTGAGAAGGCTAGTTGATGCTTGAGTGATACCCCAAAATTTCAAATGTTTCCAAGACCCTGCATGTTATCAGAAAACTGATAAGTTGTGTCGAGCTATTCTAAGGCGCTGACTACCTACAATGAATGAGATGATGTTGATAAGTGCAAAACATATAGACTTTTTAAGGTTTCATCACCTTATTAATTGCATCATTTTTAGTAATGTTTCTCACTTATCTTGGGTTTTTCCTATATTTTTTTGTTATTTAACTGATGTATTATATGTGTTAAAATGTAGGAAAAATGACAAACTAACACATAAGGATTAAAGGAACACGTGCATGTAACATATGATAACCGCCTCTGTACCGCATGCAAGCAGGCGGACGGCACAAACAAGAGGCGACCGCCTCATTTTAGGCGGACAGCTCTAAGGAGGAAACCGCTTGTTAACACGCGGACAAGAGAAGGAAATAGAGACAGAGGAGACTGCCTCATACGAGGCGGACAACACAGAGAGGGTGACCGCCCCTTATTGGGCGGACGTGACAGAGAGTACCGCTTGATAAACAGGCGGACAAGATAGAGGAGACCGCCACTTATCTAGCGGACATGTTTAAATACGGGTTATCTTCGCCGACTCGCTCTGCAACTTGGGACGGCGCCTACCTTAAATTACTGACGTGTTGTTCCTGTCCCCTGCAATCAGTGAAGCTGCAATCAACGAGCTCAATCAGTGAGCTAATGAGCTGCTGCTCTGTTCTTCTTCTTCTATAAATACGAGCTTCATTCCTCCTTACTCGGTGTCCTTCCAGAGGTTCCGTCCGTGGTTCCTCCGGAGTTCCAATTCACACCATCATTCCATCTTCATACCACTACACTTTCACTCACTCGTTCATTTTCATTTCTAATCTCCCGCTTCTCCATTTGTTTTCTTTTCATCTCATTGATTTCACCTCTAGTCTCACGTATTTAAATAGAAGACCAAACTATTTAATACGTTAGGCTAGAGTTCGTATACTCTGGTAATAATTATTATGTATCTGTATTAATTATGCAATATGTTTTACTGGTTTTAATTTTAATAAAGTTTGTTACGCTTAAAGGTTTTCTTTCATCTTTTTAATAAATGTCATGAGTTTATTAAATTGCTTGCTAGTCTATTTTGATCAGACCGGTGATAAATAGACAGGTTAATTAAGTCGTAAAACTGGAGAAAGCTTTATTATGATTTAATGAGTTAGTATTTTCAAGTTGCAAGAATAAAATCCTCATACTCCTCTGCCGTCCACCAGTGGGTGCTTGATCGCACAACTGGAACGAGTCTTATGAGTCTATGACTTAGACCTTAAGATAAAATTAGGATCTTGCCAAACAATTATAATTAAACCAGTAGACCTAGCATGAAAGAGCAGATATTATATGTGAACCAGAGTCCCGTTTAGTTTATTTGCTTACTTAGTTAATTTTATTAACTGTTTTTATTTATATTTAACAAGTCAATTAATCCCCCCTCTTTGTGACACGCTTAGGTACTATAATATGTACATTAGTCCCGTGGTTCGATATCCGGTCGCATACATTTTCACTATACTACTGCGACCGGGATTTGTTTGCAGCCCGACATTTATTTTGAGTTTTTAATTTCTTTTCTTTTAATTTTACACCAGTTTAACCACTCACTATATAACGTCTGCAAAATGGCGCCGTTGCCGGGGACTAGATTTATTCTAGTTCCTAAGCCCCGGATTATTCACCTGTTAATTATAAATATTTTGTTCTCTTATTTCTGTTAATATTATTGTTAATATTAATTATCTACTATTTTGTTAACATTAATTATCTAATAATCTGTTAATATTAATTGGACATATGACATTGGACACCTGACTTTGGCCATCTAACTTCGGACTTCTAACTTCTGACATCTAACTTCTAACTCTTATATTATTGTCATTTAATTTCCATTGTCTCTAACATTTAATTTCCATTGTCCCTAACATTTAATTTCCTGTGTATACTAACTACTAACTTATAATTTCTGTCATTTAATTTCCTGTCATTTCTTTCCGTTGTCTCTAACTACTAACGTTAATTATTCTGTCAACTAATTAAATTAACTTCTAATTTTATGTCATTATTTTTACTAACCTATACTTTATATTTCTGTCTGTTACGAATGAAAGCGAAAAAAAAATTGAACAAGGTCTTGTCCGCCAGATATCATGCGGACACCACACAAGGCCTTGTCCGCCACTTACCACGCGGACTCCACACAAGAGACCGCCTCGCGGACATCTCCACTCTTGTCCGCCACTTAACTAGCGGACGGCACACATCTTACCGCCTGATAACTAGCGGACGGACTTCGCAAATAAAAAAAAAGGGGTTGAAGCGCCGCGTTTCACTCAATCTGTTCTTCTCCAAATTAGAGAGCTCGAACCGGTACAGAGGAGAATGAACAAGCCGCGCAACTCCCCTCCTCTTCAATTCAACACAACTTCCTCAATTCTCCACCAAATTACGCAAGGTTAGTACCGAAATCTTTGTTTTTCAATTCTTAACGTTTCTATAGTTTCAAATCCACAAATAATGAACTACACTAGGAGAAATTAAGGACTGGACTTTCGAACCCTAGGTCGACCCGTTCGAAAATTCGAGCTTAATATGCGATTTTTGTCTCAGATTCTTCTTATAAATCATATTATACATACACAAGGTTAAAACTACACTAATTATACTTAAATTTGTCGTTTTGGATGAATTTCAAATTTAGGTATATGTAGATACGAGACTTGCTATGTTAAAATAGCATTCTCCAATTGTATTATGCCTTGTTTTATTAAACGAATGAATTTATGATTATAGGTTGTTATATGTGGATTTATGCTGATAACGGTATTAAATTACCTTGCGTTTGACTGAATTAATTGTGGAGAATCGTAGATTTTTAGGGGAGGTTCTGTCGATTTTTCGACAGAATTTATGTTGTATAATTATTCTGTTTATAATTCATATTATTTGTTCTTCTTGTTTTCTATTTTTGTTAATATTACTAAAATGTTTATGTCAAATATTAATGCTTTGTTAATAATATTAATTTTTATTTGTTTTTAATATTAATATTTATGTTGCTAGTAATATTAGTTTTTATGTTGTTTTGTTTATTAATATTTGTTAACTCTTAATGTTTTTATTTTATGTAGTACTTTATTATGTTGTGTACTAACATTTTGTAGACTTATACTGTTTAAACCTTATCAAACTTCTGGAAGGTAACAGTTCGGTTTGCTTCATGTTTTTATTTTATGTAGTACTTTATTATTTTTGCTTAAAGTTATTTATGCCTAATTATTTATGTTTATCATATTTTTATTTTCTTTTTGGTGCCACTTGAGTTCTGCTGGCTATATATGATTTTCTTTTCAGAATAAATATTCGAACATATAGCTGAACTCGCCTATGGGAGCAACCTCAGTTGCTCTAGGAATTCGATACCTTTGGTTGAACACTTGCGCGAACTTAAGTGTGAGGAACGTCTCACCCCTACCAAAGCTCTAAGTGTGAGGAAGGATACCTTCCTCAATCTACGATACAAGGGGAGTTTCAGTTCTTCCTTTATTTTATTAATGTTCAACCCGTATTTATTTAATCCTTTATGAGTCTGTCATAATTTGAAAGGTCATTTTCTTGATTTTAATTCTGAACAATGAGGACATTGCTCCTCTTAAGTGTGAGGAAGGAGAGACCTTTCCCTGAGATTATGACAGTAGTTCGATAATGCCACACTCACTTTTTGCTACTCTAAACTGCCTAAATTTTAAAAAAATTGATAAAAATGAGATAAAATAATTGTAGAAGTGTCTGAAATTATGTCAAGTGACAACTGAAAGATGGTTTTATTTAAAGGAGTTTGTATAAAATTATTTTCCATCAAAACATTCTATTTTCACTCAAAATATGATAGATCTGCTGATTGTAAAAACCAATTTAGTTTAGCTTGGGATTATGGAAATATGTGGAAAGTCAAGGAAAGAAAAGGATAAAGACAAGGTACTCCACTGTTTATGAATTTTTCTAACCAAAAACAGGCCTCGTCTATCCGGTTATTAAGTTCTTTGGGGTGCTTTAACACCTATCTACCTAAGGTCTCGTGATCTGGGATAGAAGACCCAACACCGCTACAAGGATAGAGAGAAAAGTCTGGGGTACAGAAAAATAATGCAATTTTAAAAATTTTTGTGTGTTTTGTATATACAATATTTGCACATTCAGAAAAAAAAGAATGTAAATAATAAATTGCAATTTATATTTATGAACATGAGTACGTGGTGTTGAAAGGTATTGCGGAATAAGGCATTACTTCACACCCCTTGTCATCCCGGGTTAGAGAATGAAATTGGTTGAAAATCCCAGGTTAATCTAACTTGTTTTCTGCAGTCTAGTTTTTTCTATGCTTTTTATTAAATTGTTCTTCTTCACTGTTTATAAAAACCTACTTCTAAGAGCAGAATTATTCTTTCAAGTTGTCACTTTGTCTAAATTCCCTTCTACACTTATTTAATCTTGTTTTATTATTATGGCTTAGAGATAATTATATTCCTTATTTGCTTGAGGACAAGCAAAAGTCAAGTGTGAGGAAGTTTGATAAGTGCAAAACATATAGACTTTTTAAGGTTTCATCACCTTATTAATTGCATCATTTTTAGTAATGTTTCTCACTTATCTTGGGTTTTTCCTATATTTATGTTGTTATATTAACTGATGTATTATATGTGTTAAAATGTAGGAAAAATGACAAACTAACACATAAGGATTAAAGGAACACGTGCATGTAACATATGATAACCGCCTCTGTACCGCATGCAAGCAGGCGGACGGCACAAACAAGAGGCGACCGCCTCATTTTAGGCGGACAGCTCTAAGGAGGAAACCGCCTGTTAACACGCGGACAAGAGAAGGAAATAGAGACAGAGGAGACCGCCTCATACGAGGCGGACAACACAGAGAGGGTGACCGCCCCTTATTGGGCGGACGTGACAGAGAGTACCGCTTGATAAACAGGCGGACAAGATAGAGGAGACCGCCACTTATCTAGCGGACATGTTTAAATACGGGTTATCTTCGCCGACTCGCTCTGCAACTTGGGACGGCGCCTACCTTAAATTACTGACGCGTTGTTCCTGTCCCCTGCAATCAGTGAAGCTGCAATCAACGAGCTCAATCAGTGAGCTAATGAGCTGCTGCTCTGTTCTTCTTCTTCTATAAATACGAGCTTCATTCCTCCTTACTCGGTGTCCTTCCAGAGGTTCCGTCCGTGGTTCCTCCGGAGTTCCAATTCACACCATCATTCCATCTTCATACCACTACACTTTCACTCACTCGTTCATTTTCATTTCTAATCTCCCGCTTCTCCATTTGTTTTCTTTTCATCTCATTGATTTCACCTCTAGTCTCACGTATTTAAATAGAAGACCAAACTATTTAATACGTTAGGCTAGAGTTCGTATACTCTGGTAAATTATTATGTATCTGTATTAATTATGCAATATGTTTTACTGGTTTTAATTTTAATAAAGTTTGTTACGCTTAAAGGTTTTCTTTCATCTTTTTAATAAATGTCATGAGTTTATTAAATTGCTTGCTAGTCTATTTTGATCAGACCGGTGATAAATAGACAGGTTAATTAAGTCATAAAACTGGAGAAAGCTTTATTATGATTTAATGAGTTAGTATTTTCAAGTTGCAAGAATAAAATCCTCATACTCCTCTGCCGTCCACCAGTGGGTGCTTGATCGCACAACTGGAACGAGTCTTATGAGTCTATGACTTAGACCTTAAGATAAAATTAGGATCTTGCCAAACAATTATAATTAAACCAGTAGACCTAGCATGAAAGAGCAGATATTATATTAATGTGAACCAGAGTCCCGTTTAGTTTATTTGCTTACTTAGTTAATTTTATTAACTGTTTTTATTATATTTAACAAGTCAATTAATCCCCCCTCTTTGTGACACGCTTAGGTACTATAATATGTACATTAGTCCCGTGGTTCGATATCCGGTCGCTTACATTTTCACTATACTACTGCGACCGGGATTTGTTTGCAGCCCGACGTTTATTTTGAGTTTTTAATTTCTTTCTTTTAATTTTACACCAGTTTAACCACTCACGATATAACGTCTGCAGATGTCAAGCGGTTCTAAGGCGTTGACTACCTATGACGAATGTGATGTTGTCAAGCGGTTCTAAGGCGTTGACTACCTATGACGAATGAGATGATGTCAAGCGATTCTAAGGCGTTGACTACCTATAATGAATGTGATGATGTCAAGCGATTCTAAGGCATTGACTACCTATAATGATGATAGCTAGGTGGCATGCAAATGCAAAAATGCTGGAATGGTAATGATGCTAATGATGCTGATGATGTTGATGATGCTCGGATGCTTCTGGGGACCGAAACCCGTTCCAATGCTCCTGGTTGGTATACTATGGGGACTTATTGCCTCTGCCCACCAACTGGGGTGCTGGGATAACTTCTAGATTACCAAGGGGACTTATTGCCACTGCCCACTAGTTGTTTCTCCCAAGAAGTTGACATGAAGATGGGGACTTATTGCCTCAGCCCCGCCAACTTAGATCACGCTCTGTCTCGTACTTGTCTCGCACTGAAGATGATACTAGGTCTCGTACTGGTCTCGCACTGGATGATGACGATAGGTCTCGCACTGATGAAGATGATAGGTCTCGCACTGATGAAGATGATAGGTCTCGCACTGATGAAGATGATGGGTCTCGCACTGACGAAATTGATGGTCTCGCACTGAAGTCTCGTACTAAATGGATGAAGAAAAAGCTGGATTCCGCACTGATTCTGGGTCGCGCACTGAATGAAGATGTCTTGTACTAAAGTCTTGAAAATGATGGGTCTCGCACTGATGAAGATGGTAGGTCTCGCACTGAAGGAAAAGATGGGTCTCGCACTAAATGAAGATGCTAGGTCTCGTAATGAATGAGGAAACTGCAGGGCCTCGCACTGTTTTGGGTCTCGAACTAAAAATGAGTTAGTAAGATAATGGTCTCGTGCAAATTATGAGAACTGATTACTGGAGTACCAAACATGGCAATGATGATAAGATGTATGCAATCAAGATATATGAAAGATACTCGTTCAAAACAGGAAACTGTTGGAAAAGGTGCTGAACTTGGCAATGCTTGAGAAAAACCCTGCTGAAAAAGGAAAGTGAAATGATCATTTCCTGACTAAAAATTTCAAATCTGCAATTTGCTTCTTGAAAAATGAACATGCCATTGGTGGAAGTGTGTGTGTTTGTTGTGGTGCTGAAGGCTTTTGCCGGTGTTCAGGATTATGACACCTGGGATTGGGTTGTGATTTTGGATGGAGGTCAGGGTTATGACGGGCCTGATGTTTTTGTGGAGGTAAGGCCAATGACGGGTTTGAGAGTGTGTGTGTGGTGGTAAGGGCTTATGTGTGCCTGTGGTGGGATGGTGGTGCTCGAGCTTTGGGTTTCAATTGGTGCTGACATGGCAATTGTTGGAACCAACAATTGCCCCCAGTATTTTTTCCTTAGGACGATCTGAGCTAGAGTTCATGGCAATCGATCGGGACGATTGATTGCCCCCAGTATTTTCTTTGATTAAACATGCGAACAAGTTTCACCTTCACAGGGTCGAGGCTTATGCTTTGATGTGGTGCTCCCTAACCTACACTCGATGTGGTCGGTGTTTGCACTCATTTCTCGCTCATGGTCATAACTTCTAAACCATTGAATTCGATATTTGATGGATTTACGCATTTGATCTGTTACTTTCACGTGATTGGACACACAACTATCAAGTCGGAAGTCTTTAAAGCTTATTGGCCATAGGGTGTGATGAAAGACGACGGGATCATGGAGGGATATTTGAGGTATGTGGAGCTTAAATGGGTGACCAAAGCTGCAACTTGCGTCTTCTCTCGATTCATCTTCCTTGTCTTGAAGTCGTCTAACTACTTCATGTTGACGTTGTTTTTGAGCTTCTGGACCTGGACTTTTGGAGTTGTCCTTTACACCATTTCTCTTTTTTGTCATTTGGACTTCTTCGAGGCACTTCGGGTTTGCCTTTTTGTTTTAACCTTTCTTGACTTTGCCTTCGGGGTTCTTGTGTTTCCCGGTTTTGGGCTTCGAGAGCTGTTTTGATGTGAGCTCTTTTGATCCTGTGTCACTCTGGGACCATTTGCGGATCGCTTCGTCATACTGATATCGGCATTGCTTCTTTGGACTGATGAGAATGTTATCTGAGAGTCGGGCTCCTTGCTTCCTTTGATCACCAGGTCGGACATTCATCATTGGCTGGGTTATTTTGTGGGGCTCATAATATTGAAAAGGGATATACGAAAGGCTCAACGGGGGTGCCTAGGGTTTAATGATAGGGTTTACAAGCTTTTGGCTATGTCGTGCTGTACCTAGGTGCTTCATCATTCCTGATAGTTGTGTATCCGTTCTTTGTTACTTTTCGCAGGTCTAAGAGTAAATTTACAAATTATTTCCTTCGGTCGGAGTTATGCCATTTACCTCACCTTTGAATGTGGTCTCACCAGAATTGTGTAAAAATGACACGCTTGTTCACTCATGGTTTTTCCACTCAAGACACTCTCGTGAATTTCACTCAGAGACTAGTTCGCACGCGTAAACGAAAGATTAAAGATGACGATCCTGAACTCAGATTGCCCCCAGTATTGACCTGGGGTTTATGACAACACTTAAACAGATGTGGATTTTGGAATGCTTTGTGGGTTGTTTGGATATTATAGGGTGAGTTGTGGTGTTTGGTTAGGCATGTTCAAATTTTTAGAAACAAGAGACAAGCCGTTCCATTGCATAGTCAGAAAATGATTGCTTCGTGATCCTTTTCCTTAAAAAACTATTTTGTTTTCCTTCTTTTTTCGATGAATGAAAAATGGTTTGTACAGGAGTTGTGAAAATGGAACTATGATTTTATTTATGAATCATGAAAGAAATGTAAAGATTACAATCAGAGGTGACTGAAAACTAACTAATAAGCTACTAGGAAAATTTGAAGATGCAAGAAAACGATCTGCACACTTAGAAAAATTGGACTCCTTGCTCGAGGAGGTCTTGAATCTTGTGCTTCAATGCTCGGCAATTGTCAGCATAATGGCCAGGCAACTGATGGTAGTGGCAGAATTGATTAAGATGCCTCCCCAAATGAGTGGTTCCTGGCCAAGGGGCCAGGGGCTGTAGCAGGTTTCTCTTCTGAAGCTCTTCAAACGCCTGACTTGGTGCTCGGCCAATGTTGGTGAATTCCCTTTGCGATGAGTCTCGGCGTGGTAAGGGTATTGTCCTAAGGTTTTGATGCGGAGATCTAGGTCGTTGAACCATATTCACTTCTGGGAAACAGCTTTGAGCGCAAGCTACTGTCTGAAGATAAGCCTTTTCTGGTCCTGGCTTAGATAATTTGGAGCCACTGCCGGAGTTTCTTGAGCACTCGAGCTCCAAACCTTCCTTATGAATCCTTTCCTCTAGAATACCGACTTGTCCCATCAACATGTCCAAACTCGGAAAGTACATAAATTTTAGCTCATGGTTGTGTTGTTTTCGCATGTTCTCAATTATCATGCGGATTTGCTCCTGCTCGTCCATTCTGGTAGGCATGGCCGCAGCCTTTCTCCTCCAACGCTTGATGAAGTCAGACATGGACTCACCGTCTTTCTGTCGAGTTCCTGCTAGATCGATTCTGGTGACCTCGAGGTTCTTAGCATACTCGAAATGATTTAGGAAAGCCTCGCAAACCTCCTCGTAGGTTTTGGTATTCATCTTCTGAGTGAGATACCAACGCTGAGGAGTCTCGTCTAGATAGCGTGCGAAAACTTTGGCTTTTTGCATATCGTTGAGCCCCAAGATGGACATTTCTCGGTCGAACATAGCCAAGTGAATCTGTGGATCCGAGGAACCCTTGTACAAAGCGAGTGCAGGCAGCTTCAGCTTTAGGGGAAGAGCAACTTCGGGATACGACGCCGTGGAGAAATAATCGAAGCCAGCTGGTTTGTTGGTTTTCTCTATGCGCTCAATCCTTTTCAAAACCCTTTTGACCTCTGCAGCTAGCTGGTTGTCAGGAACATCCTTCCCCATACGTGTTTGAGGATCTTGGGCCCTAACAGAGTCAATCTCTATGTAACTACGATTAAGATTTTCATCCAAAAGCTTTTCCAGAGTGTGCTGATTTGTCTCCTGGAGATTAGCCATACTCCTCAGTTCCTCGACAATGGACTCCAAGACCTTGTACCCTTGCAGCACAGCGGCCAACTGGGCCTCGGTGTTGATCGGATTTCCTCCTTCTGCCATATCTGGATTCGGGCTTGCCTGTTTCCAAGAAGTCCATTATTAGCTAACAAGAGGAAGTGGGTTGAAAGACACTAAGGTGATAATGACACTTCGCAAGGTAGATCGAGACAGGCTTAGGTTGAAAGCAAGTGGGCCAAGATACCCAGAAAATGAGGTGCTTGGGCTGAAGTATCTCTCAGGCTATGAACTGGAATTTGGACTGAAATGTAAACAGATGGCTTTGATTGGGCCTGAGAGGTGACACCTAGATCTAGGGTTTGGGGCTAGGGCCCGGATAAGAAGTCTACCTAGTCTAGAATGAGCCCTTGGGCCGGAATGTGTTTGGGCCTGGAGTAAAGCACATGGGCTGGAATGGTCCCTAAATCACAAATGGGCCCAACTTTCTTTGGGCCAGAGAAGATGGTTGCTAAGCAGAAAAAGATTTTGTTTTCGGGACTTGTGAGTTATTTCGAGTTCAGATGGATTTCCTTTTTATGGGCCTAGAACTAATTGGATAATTCAAAATGGGCCCGAAGAGAAATCACCTAAGTCTAAGCTTTTGGGCCGAAGCCCGAACGACTCACATGTTAAACCAAACAGGGCCTCTGGGCCGCAAACAAATAGAGCTGCCAATTCGTTTTGGGCTTGGTTGATGTAGGAGAAGTTCATATCAATCTCTAGGCTGGGTAGTGGGCCGATCATACAAGCAAACAAGGCCCACACAAATTCAACATGTCCTCACTAGACGTTTAAGTCAAACCGGGTATGGATCGATCCGGAGAGGTGCTTGGGGCGTGGGCCCAGGTCACCACAAAGGAATAGGGCTTGCACGCTATTCTCTTTGGGCTTCCCCACTCTTTTCACATCACCTGAAGGTGTGCGTCTACGGTCGGGTCTTTGACTGACCAAACAATGGGCTAGGTAAGGGCACTGCCAGGAAAACGCTTGGGGCTAAGGCCCAGGTATTAAGGGGATGTGGTTAGACGACATCCTCCTCTTTTCCCCCCTTATTCACATCACCTAAAAGGTGTGAGTCCCTCACAGGGGACCCTCAAACGGGTCCCGGGAAAATCGGTTTAGGTGGACCCTCGCTCTCATATGATGCAAAGGTGCAGAAAATTAAAGTGCGCACAAAAGTAAACAACAAAGTAATAAAGCCATAAATAAACATTTTTTCGAGTTAAGCCCTCTTTCTTAAAATTAAACAAGTTAATATTAAGAGTTTGTCCCCAGCAGAGTCGCCAGTCTGTGAGCCTCGATTTTAAACCCTATCCTATGTTGATTAAAGTTGATTAGGATCTAACCGGGTTTTAGGTCCACTTATAGTCTAAGATTAATAACTATGTCATATAACAATAATTAAATCCTAGGCTAGCTCACTGGAACCTATTATGAGTCGCCACCTAATTTTGACCTAGATTAAATTAGGAAAGGAGAGTTCGGGTTCGGGGCTTGATATTCGACTTAATTAGGGTTCAATTACTTTCATTACCCTTCCTAGGTCGTTTTTCCTCTACTTGGTTTATTTACGGCTTATTACGAGTCGTTTTAACCTAAGTGCGCGAGCTTCTGTTTTTTTGTGTTTTTTAGCATTTTTGACAGAAAACTAAAGTGGAAATTAAAATTACCTAAACTAGGGTTTCGGAGGCAGAATTAGGTCAAATTTTGTTTCCGTCCGTGGCCACGGACCTAATGTCCGAGGCCACGGACCCTAGTTAACCTATATGAAAATAAAAGTCGAATTAAATAGAAAACGGAAAATTGTAAAGTCCGGGGCCACGGACAGGCGTCCGTGGGCCCGGACATTATTAGAAAAACCTAAATTTTTAAAATTTAAAAATCTCGCCGCCGTCCGTGGGCGTCCGGGCTTACGGACAAGGAGTCCGGACCCCGGACATGACGTCCGTGGGTGCGGACCGCCCTCGGACGGCGACGTTAAGCTGTTCCCGAAGGTGTTTTTGGCTCAAATTTTATGGGTGTGTAGCCTGAAAGATGTACAATGCGTTAGTGATCGAAAGTTCTCAATTTGAATTCGAATTATGCACGAAACTTGGTAAACAAGTTATTGGACAGAAGCTTGAATAAACAGCAATACAGAAGCGTACGAAGGTTAGTTTGAGCCCAAATTTTGAGGCAAGACAGATAATACCGTGGAGAATTAAGGAAGTGGAGTTTCTACCTGTTTTACCTTCGGATTCACAATGTTTCTTCACACCGGGATTCGTCGAGTGCTCCGTTGATGGCAGACCCGAGAGGATTTCGACCCAAGCTTCTGGTTGTTGGTTGTTCTTGCTGTTCTTCACGTTTTGGAGGTGTTTTTATGGGGTTTTGATGATTATTGGTGCTTTGGGAATTGGAAAACGTGTTTAGATGGTGATTTCGGGGGATTTTCGGTATGATTTGGGTGGCCGGGTGTTGGAAAACGTGAGAGAGAGTGAGGAGGCTGTGTTTTCTGACTCTCTAGGGTTCTTGAGCATATCAAGTTCTGATTTTATCCAAAAAACCTATCCCCTTATATAGACTTTCTTAAAGATAAAGAAAATCTAGTAAAAGTAAGATTTTTCGATATTTTAGTTAAGTGACTTCCCAAAGGAATTTTGCTGTGAAATTTTAACCACGTGTCAAGGATGGAAATTATGAATTTTCTGAAGTGGAATCGGATTTTTTAAATGTTGGAATATTTTAAAATTGAATTTCTCGTCAGATTCAGTCAGAAATTGCTAGAAAATTATTGGAAATTCGAAAAATCAAAATTCCAACGCCATTATGCTTAAAATGTCATCCTCTATCATGGGTTAAAATATCAAAGCATTTCAAGCTGATTTGGGCATCCTTTGGAAGAGAGAGAAAGCTTATAGGGGGTCTTAGGAGCCTTTAAAGATTACCAAAACGCCCCTGAAAGTGACGAAGCTGCTCCCCATGCCATGGAACGCGCCGATCGAGCCGGGATCCCTCACTGCTTGATTAAGGTGCCTCTCACAACACCAGTACCCGTAGACCCTAACCATGGGGTCAAAATTTTGGGTATAACAGCACTTTCAATTTCTGTTCTTTAATTTTGTTCTTTACTTTCTTTAAGATTATTTTCGATTCCCTTCCATATCTTCACCGATCCTGTCCCTTCTGATATTCTCTTCCATATCTTCACCGATCCTGTCCCTTTTGGTATATATATATATATATATATATAATATATATATATATATATATTACGGAACCACGGTTTGAAGTGTATGTTAACTATATGACTGATTTAAAATGGGATATGTATTTATATGAAACCTTGAACTTCACCTTCATGTTAGACTTTTGTAGTTATATTTTAGCGTATTATTTTAATACTCGGTGGCTTGAATTTTTATACTGATTACCATCATTGTGAGGGCTATATTTATATAAATGTTTAATTGGACTGATATCCATATGTTCGAGTAGGTTCACCGCAAATTTATGTTATTAACTATAATCGTTTTTCCGTAATTCTCCTTTGTGGTCTTCTTTAAATTTCTTAAACGTTTAGTAATTACTTCCGACTCTGATTTGAATGCATTATACACATGAGATGTTTCGGAAATTATTCAAACCAGTATTACGATTAGATGTTCTGTTGTGTTTGGTGTATTTCCTTTTGAAACAGTAAGGATGCGTTCACTTCGAGGCGAGGAAACGAAATAGAATCAGGAAAGGGAATGGAAAGGAAAGGGATTCCCCCGAATCAAGAAATCTATTTGATTCTACATGGAAACATAACAGAATTCTCAGTGATTGTCTTTGTTGTTGTTTGGTTCCAAACAGTGAAGTACTCTATGAATAATATATATTAATATTTATCAAATTTGTATGCAACATATACTAATATTTATATAAATTATATTGCATATATAAATAGTTTTTAAATCATAAATGACATATATTAATATTTATATAGTTTATTATGTATAATTTTTAAAAAATTTATCTATATATTAATTTTATACTCTAGTATTTAAGTTATAAAAAATATTTATTAATATATATATTAATAATATTTATTTAAACTGTAAACAATATAAATAAATATTTATATAAATTATGTATACTATATTATTTAGTTTTATAGTATTTAAATTTTAAATAATATTAGTTAAAAATATTTATTAAAAATGTAATATTATATATATATATATATTTGTATATATTATAGTATATATAAATATTTTTTAAATTTATAAACAAAACAATATATATATATTATATATTTATATTTTTTTTTATATCATTTAAAGTATAAATAATATTTATTAATATTAATATATATATATAATATTTGTTCATATTTATTTAAATTAGAACTAATGTATAAATGATTATATATATTAATATTTATTTAAATAATATATATTATTATTTCATAATTTTATTGTAATTAAATTAAATTATTATAATTATTTGTACATTTTTTCAAATATAAATAATATATATTACCATTTATATATATATATATTATTTTTAAAAATTATAAATGTTATATAACATTTAATAATATATTATATTCATATTTATATCCATATTTATATTATATTTATATAAAGTATAAATAAATATTTGTATTTCTATTAGATAAAATATTGTATATTAATATTTATAAAAATTATGTATCATATATTAGTATTTACATAAATTATATATTATATATTAATATTTGTTTATGTTAAAGATGATGATAGGAGTAAGAGGGAGAAAAGGGAGGGATATTGAGGGGAATCACCAAAAGGGGATTGGGGGTTTTAGAAACCTGAAGTGGGGGAAACAGAATCATTAAAAATACAAAATAAACAACCACAGAGGGAATGATTCTTTTTTTGTCAGAAAGAACGGAGGCAATGCCTCATCTTATTAAGAATCATATACAAAGTTCATCCGCCAACAACTGCTTGATACACAGCGGCGGTTCAGTTAGGATATGTACTCCACGATCTCTACGCATGCCTAATTTGGCTAGCCTATCAGCAATTCTGTTAGATTGTCTGGGATTGTAGACTACTTTCAAGTCCCAACCAGGATATACAAGATTATTACACTCCTTAATAATAGGACCAATAGACAGATGGTCTGGACAATGGTGAAAATAATCAACAAGCAGCAACGAGTCTGTGCAAATGGTGATATGCAGAAGCTTCTTCTCCAATGCCAGTTCGATTGCCGTCCTTAGACCCATGGCTTCCGAATGCAGAGCGCTTCTGCTTCTAAAGGAACTGATGAATCCAGCAGTCCGCGCTCCCTTATGGTCTCTGACAATACCCCCAGCAGCACCATTCCCTGCAGTGACATCGAAAGCTCCATCAATATTAATCATATAAAAACCGTCCTCAGGAGGGATCCAACTTCTCCACTCCTGAGGATAACTATTACCCTCCATTTGAGGGCTTGTCAACTGAATTGCTTTCACAAGTCGTCTCCTCTGAAGCTGCTGATTAATGGCGAGTAGCACCTGTCTAAAGGGGAGAAAAATATCATTAATGTTCTGGAATATTTTCTTATTTCTCCAGATCCAGAGGTTATAGCAAATCGTAGCAAAGATTACCGACCCATGACCTCTTATTAGGAAGCTACCTGGTCAAATTAGATGCTCCCGCAACCAACACTCGAGATTCTTACCATAAAACATCAAACCTCTGCTAGAGGGCAGGATCCTATCCCATATCTTTTTTGCAATAGGGCAGTCCAGAGGGAATGATTCTGTTTCCCTTTATTGATTACCCAAAGTAAACGCACCCTAAATCTCTTGTCAAGGTTTCCCTGAGTGAAACGTATTTTATATGCTAATCAATATGGTTATTATTAATAAATTAACAATGTTTTGTTACTGACAAATCTGCTTTGTACTTACCCCGGTATTTGATTTTGAAATTACTACTGCTATAGATTTTGTTCAGTGGTTTCGATACAGATGGATTATATTAAAAAATGATTTATTTTCCTTTCTTTGCAATCTATATACAAACCGTATATATATGTTCGGTGATTTTCTGAAATTACATGAACTGAATATATATATATATATATATATATATATATATATATATAAATTTCAAAATCCTTTACACCATAGGTGATAAACTGAAATGATGTGAGTACTTATTTTATATATTATGTTTATTAACACAAAGATTTGTTGTCACGGGTTAGATTTTGTTTCGCGTAAACATCTACCTTCCAACCCAGTCGATTTGCACTGCGATGCTATGTTCTTATCATTAATTTGATATATATATATATCATAGATTGTGAGGCGTATCCTTATTTTAACAGTATTACTGATATTATATTAAGTTTAACATTAAACGGTTGATCGGGTGTGAAGGATTATGTGAGCTTGATTTCTGTCTCCGTAACTTCGTAAATCTTTACATAATTCTTCAATCATTGATTATTTCATTAATATAATAGTGTAATTACATCACTTTTGTATTACTTTTCGAGTCGAGTACACGGGTGCATTAATATGGCAAAGCTCCGTCTGTATAAAAAATTGAACTTTACAAACCTGTCACTATATATGCTTTTAAGTGTTTACTTTTCCGATCCAGACTTTTGGTTTGAATTTTTGTATTATATGTAAACTTTGGGATAGTTATGCTTATTTATTTATTTTTTTATTTTTTGTCTCCATGACTATTACCTTAATATAGCTTGCTAAAGATATAAACTACTTTGCAATTTACGCATATATAGCTGAATGTTATTTTATACCGTTTGATGTAAAATGTGCTTACGTAAAATGATTTGAGTATGCCAGAGAATTTGGTAAATCCTTTCACACTGATTTTACATTTTATTGAGTACGTGTATATATTTATACATCTCCAATAGCTGGTTTTGGTAATGGGGTTTGTGATGTTGTGTTTGAAATAATCAATTTTGGGACCTAGTTTATTGTTTTCTGAGCCGTGGATGACTGAGTCGAGTTATCCCGTACCGCGTTATGTAGGACGTCCTTCTGTATCTGTATCACGGGCATTCCCCGTTCTATTATCTGGAGTTGACGGACTCATTCTATTATCTGGAGTCGACAGACTCATTCCGTATCTGGAGTCGACGGACTCATTTTGTTACCTGGGGTCTTCAGACCCGTTCTGTTATCTGAGGTCTTCTGACCTATTCTGTATGTTCTGAACTAGGGTCCCTTTAAAACTCTGTTTTTGATAACGTTTTGATGTGTATAAGATTCTGATTTGCTTCTGTTTAGCTTTGAGTGTCGGCAGCTTCTAACATGAGACCCTGCTTTGTGCTTTGTCTCATTTTGTGAGTGTGGCTACAGCTTCGTTTTGTCTCCTCTGTTTTGTCAGCCTTGGTTATGGTTTCCGTTTTGTGAAGATTAGATTTGTATTGCAAATGAGCTTTGTAAAGAAACTAAGCTTATGTTTTATTTCCTTCTTCTGATAGTCTATATGTGACTGGCGATTTCTAAAAAAAGCTTTGTGGTTTCTATAAAAGTTTCCCACTGTTAAGTTACCTTTGCGACCTTTGTTTCACTCCGCTTTGCATTTGACTTCGTAACGTTTTGAGGTGCTTCCATTTGATTTTGATTCTGAATCTGATTTGCTAACTTATATCTATATAAGCTATGTTCTATAAAAGCGTTTTGAGCATGCTTATGCTGATAAAGTTTATCACTTACTGAGCTATGGTTTGCTCACCCCTATCTTCCGACTGATTTGCAGGTTTTAACTCCTGGTTGGAGATTCAGCTGTTATGTTTGGTTTTGGCTTTGGCTTTTCGGTTTTGTACACTGTAATGTCGACTTTGAGGCCCATTTGTATTTAGCTTCTGTTTGTATTTGGCTTCCGCTTGTAATTTGTAAGACAAGTTGTAACATTATTGTAAATATATGAGTTTCAATTCTGTTTTGGGATTCGTAGTGTGTAGCCTTGTGTGTCTTAAGTAGTAAGCGCGCGGCGTGTGACGGTCTGAAAACCAGTGTGGTTTTGGGGTTGTTACAAGATCTCTGAGTACTAACTTATGAGTGTAAACTACTCTTAAAACATTAAGTAAGATACTTAGTTAGAGACCCGGTATTAACCGTCTCTAGAGCGATGACTCGAACTGTACCACCACCTAGATGACTTCTAGGTATATGTGTCAGACCCAATGGGCATCTAATGAATGTTTTCTCCAATAACGAGATCAAAATCTATAGGAGATTAATTAAAATACCCTAACAATGAGAGAGTGATGATTAAATGTGTAACACCCCATCCAACAACAACCACATATCAACAATCTGCAGCGGAAATTCAACTCATCACATTACTTATTCCAATGGTGTTACACGCCGTTAACCACCCACGTGGCTAACAAGGCTAATACAATACATACACATTTGTATCGGTCTGATGGACTAGATTCCCGAGCAACTACACACTACATTCCTCATTCCAATTCAACATTTATTATATACATACATTCCCACTGTACCGAGTATTTACAAACTACTGCCGATAACAATTTCGGTCTTACTACACCTACTGTATACATACACTTAAAAGTTTACCCATGTACAATGACTACCCGTCCTACTCTCGAACGGCTTCCAGCACTTCTGTACCTGAAATAGGAAAAAAAGAGAAAGGGGTGGCCCCAAGGGGCTCAGCACCTTTGCTGGTATGGTAATCCCGCAGCCCGCATGCTACCGGGCCACGCACAACTAATTGTCGTCTTAGCATGCAGTTGATTATATTTAAATCATGCATACAAGCCATAACCATACAACACATAGCATTTCGCCTCAATGGGCTCAACCTATAACCATAACATCCACACTTAAACAACCATCCAATGATTCCTTAACCCTAGAGTGGCTCTCCTCTAAACGGAGCTACTTCCTTAACGAACGACGTGTACCCATCAATCGGGTTATCCTTAAACGCCTCTTGTCACAACTGGGATTCATTTCCATGATCCACACATTCCATATCATAGATCATAACTCTTTTCACACATAACAAAACATAGCAAACCTTTCTTGCTTCCATGTACACATGACCACATTGCATTCATTTAAAACATCCAATATATATATTTATACCAAAGCATAGCAAGGGAATTTGCATAGCACCATAACATTACATAACACCATATAAATCGGTTCTCACAAGGAACCTTCCACCATAGTTAGTATACCAGTGAGCCTAGAGATTTTTACCAATCCCATGTTAAGCTCGTTACCATCCTCGTTACCGTCCGGTTATATAGAACGGTTAACTTATACCCAAGGTGTGTCGGATATAGTAATCCCAAGCACACCGTAATAACATAACCATTAGTATGCCCCCGTGGCCCGACGTGAGTCAGTAATATAGCTTTGGTTAAGCTAAAGGGGAAAGTTGGGAACCCAATGGGAAAACAACCATAACATACACAGAGGGTCGAACCTATAATGGCACGAACCCCCATCCTCACACGCGTGGCCGGAACAGACCGGACTCCTCACCCCCCATTAGTATACATACATCAAATATTAAGTGGTTAGAGATCCATTATGGAGCCTACCACATCCACAACCATACGGTATCATGACCGAGTTAAGCACACAAGGGAGATTCACACACTTGCATACAACAACAATATCCAACTAACTCACACATAGCCGTGGTTAGCACGTTCCCAAGGTTTGGGCCGTCAACTCCGAATACCGATCACTCATGTGTTCCTAGTTTAGTTAGCTAAGGTTTAACACATATTTGAGGTTAAACGGCATCGGATACCAAATTCGCCACATAAATGAATTACTATAAACTCATTACATGATTTAATCTTACAAGGTGGCAAACACTCAAGAAAATATTGGCATACAAGCCGGTGTAATCCGTTAGGACACAGGTTGCAAGAAAACCATACCTGTCACCGGAGTCCACTTCACCACGTCCACTGTTCCTCGAGCAAATTCTCGAACAACTGTTAACATCACATGTGTTTTCATTAACACCGGGGTTTGCTTGATTATTTAATGTCAATGCTTAAGTTTTTCCCCGTTAACTTGGTTACATAACTTAACATTTTTAGTACGTTTTACTCTCACATTTTAATACAACTTTTCACCCACCTAATTGCCATTTAAACTCACCTAACATGTCCTTAACAACCTTATGGCATCATTACCTACCAATCCCCATCGTCTCATATCATTTCATAACCTTAAACCATGTTTTTGGTCCGACCGACCCACCGTCCGACCCACATCTGGGTCGGTCCATTACAGACCCCTTTTACTTCCTTATAACCATGCCCGTCCGACCCACGTCCGACCCACCATTCTGGGTCGGTCCATGTGCGAACATTTTTCCACCTTTGAAACTTGACCGACCGACCCATGTCCGACCCACCCTTTTGGGTCGGACCATTACCGAACACATTTCTAACATTTTACAGAGGCTCGACCGACCCACAAACTGGGTCGGCCCCTGGGTCGGTCGCCTTCTAAACTTACCCAAACTTTGCCAAATCTTCACCAAACTTCTCCTAAGGCCTCTTAATGTGTTCTAACATCATTTGGCACTTCAAACACACCCTTAAGATATTCTTTAAACACTCACAAAACTATTTTCCTAATTCCTTAAACCTTTACTTATGTCTCCACAAAATTCCTAACACTTACAATGGTTTCTCCTTATGATTTCTAGGTGGCATTTCACCTATAATGACCACAATACCAAGGTGTTTCCTCTACACCTTATCATTATCTCTCAACTTCTTTTCTTACTAACTAAATCTCCTTTTTCACATCATACCTAAACATCACTTATTCCTTGAACACCAACCTTACCTAAACCTTAGACAACTTCTCCAAGACTTTAATACATTCACAAAACACCCATTGAATTCCTAGAACTTCCAAGACAACACCTAAATCCTTGCATCACTCTAAATCACCTTAATACATGTTTCCCTCTCAAGTGAACATTCATTCACCTTTAATCCTTCCTAGTTCACCAAAACTCACTTACAACACTTAGAACTTCTTACACATTTCCCAAATTTGGCCATAGCTTCTCTAGCATATACCCACATCCAAACACTTAGGTTTTCACCTTAATTCATCCAAGAACACCTAAAATCCATCAAACACATTTTATACACAAACTTCACACATTAAGCACTACATCACAATATAGTGCATAACTTAAATTGCTTGGCACTTAGGCCCTTAAATGCATGGCTCTTAGGCCCTTAAATTGCATAAACCTTAAACACTGAATTTCCCACATAATAATGCCTTTGACCTGCAAATACACCCAACAATACATATTCCTTTAATAAACTCCTTGAGAGCATTTTACTAGCTCATTTACCATTTGCTCTTTAGGTAGTTTTAACAAGCATTATAAGCTTATTTCTCCTAAGGCATTAAACCACATTGAGATAGCTTGTTTACCTCTTTTCCTCACAAATTTCTTTCTTGTTTCCTTGTAGAACCGGTAGGGCATTTGGTTCCTTGCCAACAACTAAACAATATACCAACATTAAAATGAGTATATAAGCTTTAAGCTTTATCTCATTGTAAACCCTAATTACATATATTATCTTAAGGTATTAACATGATCGTTTTACCTTGGAATGGAAAGAGAGCTTGAATATATATCAAGAGAGGACTCCTCCTAGTCCATGAAAGCTTGGAATGAAGCTAGAACAAGGCAATATAATGACTCCATTAAGAGTGATTTTCGGACATGACAAAACATGAAGGAAATGTCATTTTTCTTTGAGTTTCCTTACCTTGAAGCAAAGGAGAACAAGAATATGTGAAAAGGTGAGCTCTAGCTCCTCCCATGGTGATTCCTCTTGGCACCGAAATGGAGCCCTTGGGATTTTGAAAGGATAGAATTGAAGAGCTTGATGAGAGGAAGAGAATGGTGGT
>CM041780.1:56182547-56229300 GCA_023374045.1 Limonium bicolor
AAAGAATCGTGAGAGAGAGTTGTGAGGGGAGGAGAGAGATTACCTTTTTGCTTTTTATTTATTTTGTCCTTTTGCAAATAAGGAGGGAATTAAGAGAGGGTATGGGCTAATAAGTCATCCGGCTGCACACCCCCTACATGGGTTTTTAAACATTAATTGCAAGTGGACAAACTAACTTATTTTAATACACTCTCACCCCACAACTTCCCGTTTTTGACAGTTTTTACTATTTTCTTGTTTTATGTTTTTATTGGTTTCTAAGGCTTCACTAATATTTATTAATGACTATTTAGTTGCCTAAAAAACTGTTACGAGTCTATTTGACCCTCTTAAAGTCACGTTTTCCCGGTTTCCTCGAAAAACGCGCTTTAAGTTCGTTAGTGTTTTAAATCTATTTTAAGGATCCGTTTCTTCGGGATTTGTTCCCTAATATTTATTTATAGTTAATTAAGCTTCTAAATTTTTATTAGCCTAATTAATCACTATTTTGTAATTACGGGGTATTTCAATCTACCCTCCTTAAGAAACTTTGCCCTCAAAGTTGCTCAAGGGTTAATAGTTTAATTATTCTACTCATTAGGCAACCAATTGCCCTAATGTGTCTTACTACACCTATGAGGTGTTACTTCCTTCCACATTGTAAGCATACACACTTCAAGCATCATACACAATTCACATACACAATTCATCACTTTCAATTCATACCATTCCACAATACACATTACACAAACATCACACATCGTACATGCACACCCATACACTACACATTACACATATATACATACACATACCAAATTCACTTGCACTACATGTGCCATACAAAACCTATTACAATACCTACACACTATGCAATGCACCACCGAAGCAATGCAAAAGCAAAAAGGCTCTACCCCCCTTAAAAGGGGTACGCCCCGTACCCGTATTACTAAATACTAGACTATCTAGTCTATGAATAACTGTGGGTACTTTGCCTTCATGGCATCTTCCAACTCCCATGTCGCTTCTTCGACATCATGGTTGACCAAGGACCTTCACCATTCGTATAGACTATGGCGAGTGTCTCTGGTCTTCCTATCCAGGATTCTCACAAGGGTCTCAACATATCTCATGGTCGGCTCAATGGATAGTCTCTCAGGTTCTAAGACGAAGATGAGAAGGATCAGAAATGTACTTCTTGAGTTGTGACACATGAAATACATCATGGACACGTCCCAAGTCCTCAGGTAGTGCTAACCTGTAGGCTACAGCTCCAATTCTTTCGGTGATGGCATACGACCCTACAAACTTTGGCTCAGCTTGCCCTTCTGGCCAAATAGGAAGACACCCTTCATAGGTGAAACGCGCAAGAACACTTGTTCGCCCCACGGCGAACTCAAGGTCGCGTCGTCGCACATCCGTATAGGATTTCTGTCTATCTTGGTGCCTTCATATTCACGCAATCTGCTGAACTTCAGCTTGCACTTGCTCAGGTACTCCGGTCCTATGATGACCGCTTCGTTGACTCATCCCAACACAAGGGTGTACGGCAAGGTCTACCGTATAAAGCTTAGAAAGGCGACATCTTAATCAAAGCATAATAGCTATTATTGTACGAAAACTCGATAAGATGAAGCTTATCTAACCAACTCCCCTGAAAGTCTAAGGCACATGTCCTAAGCATGTCCTCTAGTGTCTGGATGGTCCTTTCTGTCTGACCGTCGGTCTGAGGATGGAAGGCGGTACTCAACTTCAATTCTGTACCCAACGCTTCCCGTGGCTCTCTAGTATCTCGAAAGAAATCTGGTGTGGCGGTCAGATACTATGGTTTAGGGACTCTGTGATGTCTAATAATCTCCCTATCGAATAGCTCTGCGAGCTTCACTACCTTCCAGGTGTCCTCATCGGTATGAAATGGCAACCTTGGTAAGGCGATCGACTACAACCCAGATCATGTTGAGTCCTCCCTAGCAAGCGGGAGTCCTACAACGAAATCCATGGAGATATCATGAAATTTCCACTCCAGAACTGGCATCGATTGTACCATTCCGTCCGGTCTACGATGTTCAAATTTTACTTTTTGGCATGTCAAGCATCTCAATACAAATTCTGTCACATCTGATTTCATTCCAGACTACCAGAAGTACCTCTTCATGTCTTTGTACATCTTGGAGGCTCCCGGATGGACTGATAATGTGGAACTGTGTGACTCTCACAGGATGCGATCCCTTAGCTCAACATTGCTTCGGGGGACGCATAGCCTGCCATTCAACCGAATCAAACCATCTTTGTGTAGCTTGATGTCATACTTCTTCTTCTCAAATGTACCATTTTCGATCTTTTGTCTGATTTTGGTTAGTAAGGGTCGCTCAACTGAGCGTCTCGCACCTCGTCAACCAAGCTAGAAGAACCGAGTAGCGAATGGACCGAGTGTGTGCTCGACGGCTCAGGGCGTCGGCTACAATGTTTGCCTTCCCTTCCTTATACTGCAGGTCGATGTCGTAGTCTGAGAGAAACTCCAACACCTTCTATGTCTCAAGTTCAATTTTTTCTATGTGAATACATACGTAAGCTCTTGTGGTCAGAGTAGATGGTGATGCTTACCCCATAGAGATAGTGTCGCCATATCTTCAAGGCGAAGACAATGGCTCCTAACTCTAAAGTCATTGTCGGGTAATTCTCCTCATGCTTTTCAGCTGGCAGGAGGCATAAGCTACAACCTTGCCATGCTGCATGAGTACACATCCCATTCCTTTGTCTGATGCGTCACAATATACCTCAAATCCCTCTGTGCCCTCTGGAAGAGTAAGGATGGGCGCTGAGGTCAATGAGTCTTTTAAGGCTCTGAAATGATACTTCGCACTCGTCTGTCCATACAAATGGTGCATCTTTCTTCATCAGTGTAGTCATGGGCTTAGCGACTTTTGAGAAGTCCTTAAAAATCTCCGGTAGTAACCGGCTAGACCAAGAAAGCTCTGAATGTCGGTAACAGTCTTAGGTCTAGGCCATGATCGTACCGCTTCTATCTTGAAGGGTCAACTAAGATACCCACGTCAAGATGACATGACCAAGGATTGATACCTGATCTAGCCAGAACTCGCATTTGGAGAACTTCGCATACAGCTGGTTCTCGCGCAGTGTCTCAAGAACTTTCCTCAAATGAGTCTCATGTTCCTCTGCTGATTTGGAGTATACAAGTATGTCGTCGATGAAGACAACCACTGAAGTGTCCAACTGCTCACTGAATAGACGATTCCTAAGGTCCATGAATTTAGGGGTGTTTGACAAACCGAATGGCATCACCGTGAATTCGTAGGGCCATATCTGGTACGGAATGCCGTTTTCTCAATGTCTTGCTCTTTGGTAGCAATCTGATGATACCCAGAACGGAGGTCAATCTTAGAGAAGACTGATGCTCCTTTCAGCTGGTCGAATAGGTCCTCGATGCGCGGTAATGGGTATTATTTATGATTGTGACCGCATTCAGCTTGTGGTAGTCAATACAAAGTCGGAGACTACCGTCCTTCTTCTTCACGAAGAGAACCGGTGCTCCCAGGGTGATACGCTCGGGCGTATAAACCTTTTGTCTAGTGGTCTCTTATCTGCTCTTTTAGATTGGTCATTTCTGCAGGTGCCATGCGGTACGGTGCCCTAGCAATGGGACCGGTACCTGGAGAGGTCATCTCAAATTCCACTGCTCTTTGAGGTGGCATGCCGGGTAGCTCCTTAGGGAATACATCAGGAAATTCAGATATAACTGGTACATCATCACTGAACTCTGGATCTCTCTCCAGGTCTTGTACATAACACAAATATACCTCATGGCCCCTTTCTGAGCTCCCGGTACATGGCCATAGCGGAGATGATTGTGGTCGAAGGCTCTCTCGGTCTCTGGCGGTAAGATACTGTAACCCCAGAAGGACTCTTGAGCAGCAATCGGTGCTCGGATAGAGGATCCTACCCTTGTGCCGCTCCAACCAATTCATTCCGATTATCACGAATCCCAATCCATTAAACTCGATGAAGGAGATGGGAAACGATTCGCCTTTGATTTCATCGTGGCTGCTTTGTAATACTTGGTGCACTGTACTCGCTCCTTCGATGGGAGAGTAACCAGGAAAATAGGTAGCTCATCCGCATCTAGCTTCAACCTCTTCACAAAAGTGTGTGATACGAAGGTGTGAGAGGCGCCGGTAGAGTCGAATAACACATTGGCATCAATGCCGTTCACTGGGAAGGTTCCCGTTAATATGGGTGGCCGCTTCTGCCGGCTTGTGCTTCGGTGAGGATACTCAGGGTACCTTCTGTTCGAGTCCAAAACCTATAGAAGTCACAATTGATTAAGTAATGATGGTGGACACAAGTGGAATTCAAATCCACACTGCTCTTTATTTGTATAAACCAACCATCATACATACCGTGTCTCTAATACACGTTACTAACACATTACATGGTACTATGAATTTAATACTTCTAAAGGTAAGGTTCAGGCGTCCTGGTTTATGTGTGTGGCATTGATATTACGGTGGTGCCGTATTCACTTGGATCTTGGTGATACCGTGATACAGCATCCTAGAGTTCCCACCCATGATTAGGACATCTCCTGATCTCAATACCAATTTCTGTACGAGGTCCACATGCTTCTGCTCGCTATACATAAACACGGCGTCATCACCAATGGACCAAGACACTACGTGAAATACCCCGTAATTTAAAACAGTGATTAATTAGGCTAATTATATTTTTAAAGGCTTAATTACACTTAAATAAATATGAGGGAACAAATCCCGAAGAAAACGGACCTTTAAAATGGGGTTAAAAGCATAAATGAACCTTAAAGCGCGTTTTTCGAGGGAAACCGGGAAAACTCGACTTTAAGCGGGTCAAACAGACTCGTAACAATTTTGGTCAACTAAATAGTCACTAATAAATATTATTGGAGCTTTAGAACCAATAAAATTAATTAAACGAGAAAATTCCAGAAAACGGGTACCGGATAGTAAGAACTGTAACAAACCGGGAAGTAGTGGGGGTGATAAGGTAAATAAAAAAAATTAATGTGTCCACTTTTGCAAATAAAAATAAAATTTGATTGTGTGTGTGTAAGGGGGGCGGCCAGCTCACTCTCTCACACCCTCTTAATTCCTCTCTTATTACTAAAAGACAAATAAATAAGTCACTGGTGGAACGCGACCCATTAATTACGGTCCAAAACCGTGTATAATTACGGTTCTGGACCGTAATCTACCGGCGTCAATAAAGATGGCGTTTCTTTAATTATGGTTTAAAACCGTAATTAAAGTCCCTTTTCGGCCCGTGTGTCATTGACTTTACATTACGGTTATTTGTAAAACCGTGATCTAAAGTCCTTTGGCGCGCGCGAACCAAAGGACTTTAGATCACGGTTTTACAAATAACCGTAATGTAAAGTCGACACTTTAGATGACGGTTTTGGCAATAACCGTCATCTAAAGTCTTTTGGCGCGCGCGCCCAAAGGACTTTAGATTACGGTTATTGTTAGAACCGTAATCTAAAGTGTAATTTTTTTTTTAATTTTTTTTTTTACAAATCTACACAATTGCAACAGAGACAGAATTGTAACAGATAAGCAACAGAGGGCAGAAACTGCACAATTGAACCACCTGAATCAAATACCAACAACACAAAATTCATTCTCTGCGCACAATTGCAACAGAGATAACATCTAATAAAGCACCAGATCGAAAATCTGTAACATATTCAATCTGTTACACATTGCAACAGAGAATAACATCTAATAAAGCACCAGATCGAAAATCTGTAACATATTCAATCTGTTACACAATTGCAACAGAGATAACAATTGCAAATTCATTTCTGCGCACAATTGCAACAAAAACATTCAATACAACAGCTAGAATCTGTTACAGCAGCAGCTAGCATAATTCATTACAACAGAATCAGAGCACCTAACAAAAAATATAATTTGTTACATAATATAATCTGTTGCAGCAGCAACTAACAGAATCAGAGCAGCAACTAAAAAAAATATATGTTACAGCAGCAGCTAGCTAGTCTACCACTCCATTCTCATAAACATGGCTGCCATGCTCTCTCTGACATGCAACAAGTCGGCAGGAGCATAAGTCTTGAATCTGGCATAATGCTCTTTAATCTGCAACAAGAAAAGGAATGGAACACATAATGAGATTAAGATAAAGACACAAAAAATCTGCCGAAAGAATTAAATACAAGACAGCGTTCGTATTACCTTGTCAATATCATTCTAAAACTTGGGAAGTACCCGCGGAACTCGTACATATACCGCATCACGTAGTACCCGCAACTCTTAGAATCCTTTTGGTTAGGGCACTAAATCACCAAAATTCACAAATGTAAAACAATTGTACAAAGATAATTGCAGCACGAATGAAATACATGAATTACCAAACCTTGATGTAATTGACGGTCAAATCACCAAACTCTCCCTGAGGGGTTTTTTGTAACAACTGTTACATATATTAACAAAAGCGTTTAGCAAAATGAACAAGTACATTAATTTTGGTTCAAAAAACTTACAAACAATTAAATAGTAATAAAAACTTACTCTTTGATTAAGTCTTCAGTGTTGAATTCTTTCCACTGCCCTAGTGGATCTAGAACGAGCAGAGTAGCGGTGGCAGTGTAGAATATAAACAAAGCCCAGTGGTGGCTACAATGTCAAATACAAAATGAAATGAGAAATGAAGGTAACAAAGTTAGCTAATTAGTATGTAATTTTATATTAGAACTCACGTTTGGTGATACGGCATTAGAAAATAATTTATTCTGTTGATCAACAACATTGAAGACATGAATCATGTAGTCACAAAACCTCCCGGGTCCCTAGTGACATTGTCGTACGATAAACGCTCCGGGCACACCGCAGTAATGCAGGTCATGTCCTTCTCAACACATCTCTCAAGCAGACATCTATTATATCACATGTACTATAAAAAGTTAACCAATGCAACTTCATAGATACTTATTCTATATGTTTTTACAGTATGAGGAAAAACACTTACATTAGATAAGCTTGAATAATGTTAATGTTCAGATAATCTCCACACATCATCTCTCTGATGTCCTCAAAGTTGATTGCCGTCATCATATCTTCTTCGTAGTGAAACATCGACTTTGGAAGCGTCATCATGAAGTTGTTAGTTTGAGATGACTTCAACATGATCTTGTCGTAGAGATTCATCTGCTTGGCCCCCAAAACATTAACAAGTTTTTGTGGCAGTGCGAGCTTATTTTTAGGCGCCTCAGAAGTCCTGGTGCGACCCCGGACGGGCGCTGGATTCTTACCTTTCGCACCCCGACTCACTGGATTCTTACCCTTCACACACAAACAGTAAAGCATCAATGTAAAGATAATTACTAATTGGTTATTATAGTAACATTAAACAATTATCTAGAACATACCCTTGTACTTCTGACAGGATTCGCCGGCGCGCAGATCTCTTCTTCTCTGGGCCGGGATACGCGGCGAGGAAGCTCAGGGAGATCAGGATTCCGGCGCGCTGGTCTCTTCTAGTCTGGGCCGGGTTACGCGGCGAGGAAGCTCAGGGATCTATAATAGATTAGATTAGACACTTAATGCTAAATAATGCATTTTATTAGATACTAAATGGTTGTCAAACAGTCTTACCTCATCGGTGACAACAATATAACATGCTGGCCAGGGCAATATGTCTCCCTTCGCTTTGATCAGCGTGCATTTGTTGTCAAACGCCATCGGAAGGTATGCATGCTCAAATCCATCAACTATCAGGTCCAAGGTCACACGCGCGTAGAATGGAGGTAGACGTACGAAACTGATGAGCGTGAGTGGACCTGATGGCAACACCGTCCCGTAGGCCGCATCTACAGGGTGCCCGTCTAATGGTATTTGGAGACGACATTTTTTTTGCTCCTTTAATAAACAGAGATAATACGTTAAATAAATAAGTGAGTCCAATCTAATACTATTTAAATAACTTTATTTTACGAGAAAAATAGTTAAACAAAGTTAACCTGGATGTTGGCAAACGGGTACGGGTCAGCGGCCGGAGCACAACTAGACGAGGAAGACAGTCGAGGAGGATCTAGCTGCTGCTGCTGAGTAGTCGCATGTGCAATCACATTCAACGCTTCCTGCAGCCTCTCCTCGATAGCCCGACGCTCAGCAGCCTGTTTCTCGTCATTAGCTTGGCGCTCAGCAGCGAACTTACGCTCTACCATCGCCTCGACTTCAGCAGCACTCATTTGACCCTTCCTAGCAGATGGCAGGAATACGTTCTTCTAACGTACTTCTCCCCAAATCCTCTAACACGCCCCGGGTGATCCTTCTTCCCAAGCATTTGATTGAGCACGTCGTCTTGAGAAGGAGGAGCGTGTAAGTCTACTTCTCCTCTCTGTGCCGCTTCGCACTGTCCAATTTCAAAGAAGTTAACACTAATTTAAGATCAACAACACTTGAGTATATAAGTAAATTATTTAACAGCTACTTTCAAATACTTACAATTTGGTTAGCCAGTTGTTCCATCGCAGCATTAGGAAATATCCTCTGACCTTCGCTGGTCGTTTTCTGGCGTCCCACTATGTACATCTGCACCCTCCTCGCCTCAGAGACATCCTCGATCGGGCATTCACTTCCATCCTCGTTCCTCCGTGTCAGCAAACCAGCTTCTTTCCATCCCTCTAGGCTGCCCACATATCCACTTCGTCCCATGGTGTGGGTGGGGGTAGAGATTAGCTTCACGGTTTTGTCGTGCTTGTTCTTGTACTTGCTGTTAAGAAAGTACAACAGGAATTAATTAGAAAATCAGGGATAAAGCATTATGAGCATTAATTAAGAAAAGAGTACACACAAACATACCCTGAACTCGGGGGTGGCGTGCCGCTCAACGAACTCCTTCCACTCCTCTTCAGTGATCATGCCGTTGTACACAACATACGGCGGAGGCTCACGTGGGGGCACCCTATTGATCCAATGCTCAACCAAGTAGTGGCGGAATGATTTAGCTTTGCCGGCCACCAAAGAAAGAACGTTCTTTTTCACTTCTTCTGGGATCTTGTACCGTTCTTGCACCTTCTTCCAGATGGTCCCCTTTACTTCTTGCGGGACTTGTTTCCATGTGTGGTTGATGCAGCAATGTGATCTGGCCAGAGTCCCTAGCATACTACCGAACTCTGACCTGCTGCCCCCACCGTACCTCCCATACTGGTCCCACAGAAGACTAATCTGATCCTCTTTCTGCAGTTTCAACCCACGGGTCGGACCTCTACCTCTGGGTCTCTGAGTAGCACTCGTAGAAGGTGCACTCATGGAAGGGCCAACAGCATCAGCGGCAGATGTGGATGGGACAACAGTAGTAGCGGCAGATGTGGATGGGGCAACAGCAGCAGCGGCAGATGTAGATGGGACCGGTACCATTCGATGCTCATTTTCCTCCTCCTCACGACGAAATAAATCGAACTCTGCATCAGCCATGTCCTGATCAGCCATGCCTGCAAGGATTGAAATACAATTTGAATTAAATTAAGCATTTTATAATGGTCATAAACAAGCAATAAATAAAAGAGTGGTAATTTCATATAAATTTTTATAGTAATAACTTACATACACCATTATCTCTCAACCCACATTCCCTCGTTATGGTCTGATCGTATATACTCACGATGACCTGTGACCTCAGCCTCTTCCAATGAAATAGGAACAGTTGGAGGTTCATCTTCTGCATCATACTCATCCTCATCAACCACACCATCCACACCAACTATTCCTCTTCTCCCTTTAAGCACAACAGACCATCTAGGATTACAGGGATCAGTTACATAAAATATCTGCTTAACCTTCGTCCCAACAACGAATGGCTCAACCGTGGGAGTAGCTCTAGACAGATCAACCAGTTTCATACCATGCTCCTCCTCACGGTAGCCATGAATGTTGTTAACCCAGTTACAGCGGAAAACACACATTTCGTAGCTGTTGTAGTCCAATACCCAGATGTTCTATAACACCGAAATATGATTGTTGTACTGAGACAGGACTATGACCCACGACACCGACGTCATATAAGTTTTGATAAGCTTCAAGCTCTACACCACTGTTTTGATTCGTTAACTTCTGATCCTGACGTTCTGTGAAAAAGGTGAATCCGTTGACATCGTACCCCTCATAAGAAATTACATCCAGATTTGGTCCAAATGCAACTACTTTAATCAGTTCAGGCACATTCGTGGACTGATCGGACAACACTCTCTCTTTGAACCATCGGACAAATGTCCTATTCTGCCCATTTTGTAGTCTGACGTCACTCATGCTTGGATATTGTGCTCTTAAAACACACAAGTGTTCATCAAAGTATGGTTCAACATCTTCAAGATGACTTAGTGAAATACCCCAAATCTAAATAATATTATTAAATCATTATTTATTGGAATATAATCCAAATATGAATCATTTCACGTACGCATGCAAACCCATGCATGAGAACGTTACGTAAAAATAGTCGTTTCTCCATAAACGCTAAAACGCCTTAGAAGAATATGGTCAAACATGACCTTGTATGACCCTCTAATATTCAAACCAAATGGTCATACAATTATTATATGAATATACAAATATTCCCTAAGCTAAATTCAGTCAAAAACGCAAAACGCTCGGGAGTGCTCACGCCCGCTCCTTAAAGCACGAAGAGTCCGGAGGAGTGCCGAGGTGGCACGAACTCCTATAAAATTAATTCCTGAGTTCCTAACATCATTATTAACCATTATAAAGAGAACCCACGAAGTGGTTTCTCAAAATTCAGCAAAAACCAAAGGAGGATTTCTTAGCGCTCCTTTTTGGCCCGGGAGTGTCCCGATGGCCCGTAAATTATGTCACGGGTTGATATAACCCCATATAACTCAATGTAACATCTTAGTATATGTTTATTTACTATAATAAGTGTTTACAAACACTTGGAACTCATAAGAACAATTGGTTTCCCAAAATTTCCTTAGAGCACAAAAACACACCTTCGGGTGTCACGAAAATGCGTTTTACGCAATTACCTTGTAGTTTTTGGCATGCCACGAATTGGTAATCTTAAAAAGGGTTAAAATGACCTTCTAAATCAGTTGGTGTGACTAGTCAACAAGGTGCTCTATAGGGGCCGATTTTAAGGGCAAAAACTAGTATAAAATTTGCCTTAAAAGTTTATAAAAGGCTTTAAAACATAATGACTCATCATCCCATGTGCTATAATACTTAATTGAAAAGAAATGTGTGACTCATTTGACCAGAGAGCTGTCGAAATTATGCTAGAGAACATGGCCAAGTTGGCTAGACAAAAACAAATGTAAAAGCAAAAAGTAGATTCCTTTTCTTTTGCCTTTTGATTTCTTAAGCAAGTAACCTTCCTTGCTTGTTTCTTAGCTCTTCTCCACCGGGTTTTTGAGCTCCATTCAAGCCTCCAATTCGTGCACCTACATGAAGAAGAAGACAAGTCAATTGACATTGAAAAATGAAAGGAATAAACTCACCTTTTCTCACCTTGTCTTCTAGCCAAAATAATTGCCTTGCCAACTCTTGCTTAGTCACTCCACATGGCCGGTTTTTAGGCTGGAAAAGAGATCATTTATTGAGCCAATCAACCATGAATTAAACTAAGGAAAAGAATTGTCAAATGACATTAAAAATTTGACAAAACAAAATCAATTTCCAAATGCCTTCTTTCATTTACGTGAGTGAGCTTCACTTTCTTCCTTGCCCTCTTCTTGCACGGTTTGGTAAGCTCCCTCCTCTCTCTTCTAGCTTCATCTTCTTCCTTTGAAGCTCTTAAGTCCATTAATGGAGTTTTAACTTCTATCTTCATCTTAAGGTAATTTCCTAGCATTTCTTGGCAAGTCTTGAAGCAAAACTCTTCCTAGCATATCAAGGTGGGTTCGGCCACATTTAGTTCTCCAAGGGATTGTCCAAACCAACATTAAACCAAGGAGCATCTCAAGGTTATCTTAAGGTAGGTTTTAAAGCTTGAAAATCCTTAAAACACATTTTTGTGTGTGACCAAGTTCTACCTCTTCTAAGTCTCTTTTCTTCTTCATTTTGATGAAGGAAAACTTGCTCTTCATCTACCTTTGGTGAGCCGAAATTATAAGAGAAAAAGTCTAAGGTAAAGTATTGAAAAACTACTTACAAATCTACTTAAGATCTTTGTTGAAGATCTAACTCCTAAACACCTTCACCTCTTGCATAAAACCGAAGAGGAGCATCAAGTTTACCTAGGAGAAAGCTTGGAGATTCAAGAAGAAGTTCAAGCACTTAACCACCTTTGTTAAGAAGTAAGTTTACTAAATAAATCCTTATGTTATAAGCTTTGTTAAGCTTCTAAAAATTATACAAAAATTATGTACACCTTCTAGGTTAATTAAAACCGAAACTATATGGTTTTATATGCCAAAAATATAATCTATAACTTATATAGAAAATATTTGCCTTAAGACACATTTTTGTGTCACAAAATTTACCTAAGTTACATACACTTGCAAGCCGAAATATCAAGGGCAAAAGTGCTTTATTTTAAGCTAAGAATCAATATAAGACATTACAATAATTTTTACATAAGTTATATGACTCATAGGAATTTATGTACATTTATTATGACATATAAATCCACTTTTATATACTATATGGTCACTATTAAATTATGGCCGAATTTCTAAGTACTAAATAGATTTTTTATGAGCTACTTATGTATATAAACTTATACTATAAAGTTTGATGAGTTAAAAATATTTCTACTAGAGCTTAAATGGCTAATTAAATAAGTTATGTGGCTTAAATGTAATTTTTACAAAATATAGTGCATTTATTGTGAAAGCCGTGAGCTAAAGGGGTATTTGGTGTAATTATAATATAATATAAGGTTAGGAATTAAGTTTAAGAATTTTAGATAATTTAAACAAGCCTTAAAATAACTTTTTATAAAGTTTTGGGCTATTATGTAATTTATAAAAGTTGTTATGAAAGTTTAGAACTTATTAGTGGGCAAATTCATAATTAAGAGATTTATTAGGCTCACTTTCGAAATTTTGAGGAATATATATTTAGACTTTAGTTTATAAGTTATTAAGAGACTATTACAAAGTTTTGGATGAAAATGTAATTAAGGAAGAATAAATGACAAAGCCGAATTACTTTGGGGTTAGTTTGGTAATTTAAGAATTTATACATATATATTCGGCATTTATGGAGAATTAGAATTAAAACTATAGTTTATAAGGCATTATGTAAAGTTTATAAGATTTTGTGGTCAAATCGTAATTATAGGAAATAAATTATTAAAGCCGAGAGAATTTAAGGGGCTAAGTTGTGATTTTTGAGAGTTATAATATTTAAAAGCTATATACCAAAATATTAGGGATGGCTTTGCAATTTAGCTAAATAAGAAGTTAAAACTCTATAATATAAAGAGATTAGAATTTAATATAAAAGTTTATGAATTTATGTGGTTGTTTTGTAAATAACCGAAATATAAGAGTAAGAATTTAGATTGAAATAAGTATAGGTCCTACATGGATATTTGGAGGAATTAGAAAGAAAGAATTTTGATTAAAGGAATTATGGAATTAAAACTATGGCTTACATGGTTATAAGGAATTGAAAGATAAACCATAAATATTACTTATGGTTAAAAAGGAGAATAATAAAACTATAAGAATTTTATGTCTATGTATGACATATAAATATAGTTAAGAAATTATAAGTTGTATGTCACCTAGACAAATAAAATAAAAAACAAATGCAATAAACACATATATTTGTAACACCCCTACAACGCCCCTATCATCTACCGAAATCGCAGCAGCGGAAATAACCAACCAAACAACAACTAATCGCTTTGGTGTTACAACGCCGTTAACCACCCACGTGGTTAACTAGGCAGAATAAATACAAGTGTATCGGTCTGATGATCAGACTCCGAGCATAGTAACTAACATCCATATATAAACATAACCAACCATACCGAGTATTTAATTTACAACACATCTCCAAACCATAATCATCCAACACTGTATAACAACGGTATCAAAATGTAACGCCTCGGGAGCACAGGCGCATCCCGGGCTCCACTACCAAGATATCCAAAAGTACATCAACAACCTAGGACCTAGAGCCACTCTGCCTCTTCGATCCTCATCCTGCAATAAAAATATGGAGCCCCCGAGGGGGTCAGCACCTTTGCTGGTATGGCTAACGCGCAGCCCATCGACTACCGGGATACGCGCAACCATTGTCATAATAACATGGCATTCATTTTAGAACATCCAATAATATACATATATATAACATAGCATAGCAAGGGAAATTGCATAGCATCACAACATCAATACATAACACCATAAACTCGGTCCTCACAAGGAACCTTCCACCACAGTTAGTATACCATGAGAGCCTAGGGATTTTTACCAATCCCATGTTAAGCTCGTTACCATCCTCGTTACCGTCCGGTTATATAGAACGGTTAACTTATACCAAAGGTGTGTTCGGATACAGTAATCCCAAGCACACCGAAATAACATACGTATGCCCCTATGGCCCGACGTGAGTCAGTAACTAGCTTTGGATAAGCTAAGGGAAGGTAGAAACCAAATTGGAATACCACCTATACATACACCAAGAGAGCCGAACCGGACATGATATCGACCCCCATCCATCACACGCGTGGCCGGAACAACCGGACTCCTCACTCCCCCGGTTAGCACTTGTTAGTGAGCACACAACATTTTGTTAAGTCACATACAAGCAAACATTTAGGTCTTGTTAGACAACCAAGGGAAAGGAGTCATAACCTTACAACATCATAATGTATAACAACTGTAAACTCTTTTCATGCCTTAATCTTATAAGGTCGTAACACGCAGAAAAGCAAACAACACCCAAGCTGGTGTAAACCGGTAGGCAACAGACTGCAAGAAAACCATACCTTGGTCCTTGCCTCGTTTCGTTTCCACCTTGAGAGAATCCTAAACACATTAGTAACGTCGGTTAATTAACGCACTAATCCATTATTAACATTATCTACTCAACATGACTAGTTTATTTTATTTTACACTTGTTACATCTTTTCATCCTTTTAATTGCCTTTAAAAACCACCTAACATGTATTATATAACCTTATTATATCATTACTAACCAACTACTATTTTTAGATAACAATTCCCATCTTAAAACAATAATTTTTGGTCCATACAGTGGCCTGTCCGAACTTGTGTCCGAGCTTCCAAGTTCGGACACAAGCCGTGACTTTAGACAGAAATCAGACACATGTCCGAACTTGTGTCCGGACTTCGGAAGTTCGGACATGAGTCGAGGAAAATCCTAACCAGAAATCCATACGTCCGAACATGTGTCCTCCTTCCGACTTCCCAAGTTCGGACACAGTTCGAGGATAATCCCTAAGAAATAACAGGTGCGTCCGAACTTCCAAATTCGGACGGTAGTTCGGACACTACCTAAAATCCAGAAAACTGTAAGCGTAACAGGGCATGTCCGAGCTTCCAAGTTCGGACGGAAGTTCGGACGTGCCATTATACTCAATTTCTAAGCCTTTAAACACTTAACCAAATTCCTCCAAAGCCTCCAACCCTTATAGTATCATCTCCTAAAGCCTCTTAATGCTTCCTAACAACATTTGGTACCCTTATATCCACATACAACATTCATGAAACTCATTTTCTAATTCCTTAAGCCTTTACTTATTTCTTTGTGAAATTCCTTAACATTACAACATTTTCTCCTTATTACCAAAGTTTGCCTAGGTATTTACCTAAGTCCCTAAGTGGCTTTGGTACTTACTAGAACCTCAAGATCATGCCTAAGTCCTTATTACACTCTAGAACACTTCCTAGTTCATCAAAATTCCTTTACAACATCTTGAACTCCTTATGCATTTTCTAAATTTCGACATAGTTTCTCCTAGCATTTTGTTACACCTTAGCACATTATTTTCATCATTAATCATCCTAGAACACTAAGAACACCAAGAACACTTTCTTACACAACTTCACCAAATTCACACTACATCACAATATAGTGCATAACTTAAATTGCATGGCACTTAGGCCCTTAAAATGCATGGCTCTTAGGCCCTTAAAGTGCTTAAATTATAAACACTGAATTTCCACAATATAAATGCCTTTAACCTGCGAATACACTCAACAACACATATGCCTTTTACTAAGTTCTTGAGAACACTTTACTAAGTCATTCACCATTTGCTCTTTAGGTAGCTTAATAAGCAATTATAGGCTCATTTCTCCTAAGGCATTAAACAACATTAAGTTAGTAGATTTACCTCTTTTTCCAAAACACTTCCTTCTTGATTCCTTACAAAACCGTATGGTATTTTGATTCCTTGTCAAGTTCTAGACCATATACAAACACCATAATGAGTATTCAAGCATTAAGCTTCATCTCATTGTAAACCCTAATTTTACATTGTTTCAAAAACATTAATGTAGTTGTTTTACCTTGATCTTTGAAGGGAGTTTGAATATATAACAAGAGAGGACTCCACCTAGTCCATGAAGAGTTGAAATGAAGCTAGAACAAAGTCACACAAAGAGCTATATCATGATTTTCTTTTGAGATTCCTTACCTAGAAGCAAGGAGATCAACAAATATGTCAAAATACAAGCTCAAGCTCCTTCAATGGTGGAACACCTTGGCACCGAAATGGAGCTCTTGGAGTTTTGAGAAGATAGGAATGAAGAGCTTGATGAGAGGAAGAGATTGGTGGTCTTTGTTTTTGATTTGGACAAGTGGGCAAGATTTAACAAGTGGTCAAAGTTGGAGTCACCATGGTGGTAGTAGTATTACCGAGAGAGAACAAAGAAGAAGGAAGAAGAAGATGGTGTTGCAAACCGTGGGAATGAAGGAAAGAAATGAGAATGAGATAGGATTTGCTTTTAAGAAGATATTTATGTTTATAAAGTAAAAAGTAAGTTTACTTAGTTTGCTTTACTTACTTATTACATTAACTAGAGAGTGGTGAGTCACCACACATATAAAAACCGGCCCCCTTTATTAGTATGAGGGTATTTTAGTCTTTGTTTGTCAATTTAATTACTTAATACAACATATGTTATAAACTAGCTTGTAAAAGTTACTATTCACCTAAACAAGGCACTTAGAAGTGAAATTTTTGATTTCCCATTAATATAGCCACCCAAATGTGATACTATATAGTACACATATATATTAAGAGTAATGATGGACATTTAGCCATTCAAAACTCATTTACAAGACAATTTTTCAAAAATGTGCTTTAAGACTTCTTAAAGCACATTTTGTGTTTTAACTTGTTTTCAAGCTTGGTTTTCTTTGGTAATTGGTTTAATATGTTCATTAGTATATAAATGAGGTCTTGGTAAGTTCATTAGGTCTTACTCAAGTTTATCCCAAGCTTAGAGCACATTTTGGCTCTTATTGACTTTAAAGCACATTTGTGTTTCCTTTTGTTTAAATTTGTTTACCAAGGTTTCTAAGACTCTTTTTAGTCTTAATAAATCATGTTTTAATGTCTAACCAACATACCAAGGTTTGGGGTATTTCAATCTACCCCCCTTAAAAGAACTTTGTCCCCAAAGTTCATACTTCCCACATATCTTACTATTAGAACACGGGGAACACTTATAACACCACACTTCCAAAACATCATTACCAACACAACCATCATACTTACACCACAACGGACTCGAGGTCCAACCACATAATACCACAACGGACTCGAGGTCCAAACCACATAATACCATTCAGACACCACGGTCTGTAACACAACATAGACAATGTATAATGTACATGTCGTACACAACCATAACCGAAACGGCTCTACCCCCCTTAAAAGGGGTACGCCCCGTACCCTATACATATGAACACTAAGAAGCAAACAATGACGGGTGCTTCGCCTTCATCTTTTCTTCCAGCTCCCAAGTGGCCTCCTCAACGTCCTGGTTAGACCAGAGGACCTTCACCAGTCTCACGGACTTATGGCGAGTGTCTCGAGTCTTAGTATCCAGAATCCGTACCGGAGTCTCCACTGATCGCATGGTTGGCTCTAAGGTTAGCCTTTCCGGCTGAAGCACATGAGACGGATGAGACATATACTTCTTCAACTGGGACACATGAAATACATTATGTACCTTGCCCAGCTCGGCGGGTGTAATCAAGTCTATAAGCTACCGGGCCGATCCGCTCCGTCACAACATAAGGACCTACATATTTCGGGCTCAACTTGCCCTTCTGGCCAAAACGAAATACTCCCTTCATGGGGGATACCCTCAAAAATACCTGATCGCCCACGGCGAACTCCAGGTCACGTCGGCGCACATCTGCGTACGACTTCTGTCTATCCTGAGCTGCTTTCATATTATCCCTGATCTGGCGAACTTCTGCCTGAACTTGCTCAGATACTCTGGTCCTATAATGACCGTCTCACTCGACTCATCCCAGCATAATGGCGTGCGGCATGGTCTACCGTACAATGCCTGGAAGGGAGACATCTTGATCGATGCATGATAACTGTTGTTGTAACTAAACTCGATCAGATGTAACTTATCAATCCAGCTGGTCTGAAAGTCAAGTGCACATGCACGTAGCATATCCTCAAGTGTCTGTATGGTGCGCTCACTCTGACCATCGGTCTGTGGGTGAAATGCCGTACTCAATTTCAGTTCAGTACCCAATGCCTCTCTTGTAGACTTCCAATATCTGGATAAGAATCTGGTATCTCTGTCAGATACAATTGTTTTCGGAACCCCATGATGTCTTACAATCTCTTTGTCGAAGAGTTCTGCCAGCTTAGCCACTTTCCAGGTGTCCTTCATCGGTATGAATCGAGACACCTTGGTCAGTCGGTCTACCACAACCCAAATCATATTTAGACCTCCCCTTGTAGGCGGAAGCCCCACCACGAAGTCCATAGATATGTCATGGAACTTCCACTCCGGCACTGGCATTGGCTGCACCATACCACCAGGCCGTCGGTGCTCAAACTTGACCTTCTGACAAGTGAGACACCTCAACACATAGTCATTCACATCCTTTTTCATTCCAGCCACCAGAAATATCTTTTCATACCTTTATACATCTTTGAAGCTCCGGGGTGAATCGAAGTAGTAGAACAGTGGGATTCACTCAATATGCGCTCCTTCAGCTCAGCGCTACTCCTGGGTATACACAATCTGCCATTAAGCCTAATCAGGTCATCATCGTGGAGTCTGAAGTCGTACTTCTGACCCTCGAATGTGCCATCAATAAGCTTCTGTCTAATCTCCACCATATACTGATCCGTCATCTGAGCACTCCGCACCTCTTCAACCAAGCCAGTATGAGAGACTAGCGAATGGAGAGAGTGTGCTCGGCGACTCAATGCGTCAGCTACCACGTTTGCCTTACCCTCCTTATACTGTAAATTGATATCATAATCATTCAAGAATTCAACCCACCTTCTCTGCCTCATGTTCAACTCTTTCTGAGTGAACAAGTATTTCAAGCTCTTGTGGTCAGAATAAATCGTCACACTTACCCCATACAAGTGATGTCGCCATATCTTCAGTGCGAAGACAATGGCCCCCAATTCTAAGTCGTGGGTAGGGTAGTTCTCTTCATGCTTCTTCAGCTGTCGGGAGGCGTAAGCCACGACCTTCCCGTGTTGCATCAACACACAACCCATACCCCTGCCTGATGCGTCGCAATAGACCTCAAAACCATCTGGACCGTCTGGTAATGTCAGAACCGGTGCAGATGTCAGAGCATCCTTGAGACTCGTGAAAGCTCTCTCACAGTCGACTGTCCACTCGAATGGTGCATCCTTTTTCATCAAGGAAGTCATCGGCTTCGAGACACTGGAGAAGTCCTTCACAAATCTCCTATAGTAACCTGCCAGACCGAGGAAGCTCCTGATGTCGGTAACTGTCTTCGGCCTAGGCCAGGTGCGCACTGCATCTATCTTTGCCGGATCAACAGCGATCCCGGCCTCAGAAATCACATGTCCAAGAAATGATATTGGTTCAACCAAAATTCACACTTAGAAAATTTAGCATACAGCTGATTCTTTCTCAACGTCTGCAATACATCTCTCAGGTGGCTTTCATGCTCACCTCTCGATTTCGAATACACAAGTATGTCATCGATGAAGACTACCACTGATTTGTCCAACTGATCTTGGAACAAACGGTTCATTAAGTCCATGAACTTTGCTGGTGCATTTGATAAGCCAAACGGCATAACGGTGAACTCATAGTGCCCATACCTAGTTCTGAAGGCTGTCTTTTCGATATCACTGTCACGGATGGCAATCTGGTGGTATCCGGAACGTAAGTCTATCTTGGAGAATACTGATGCTCCCCTCAGCTGATCAAATAGATCGTCGATGCGTGGTAAGGGGTAACGGTTCTTCACCGTAACAGCATTCAGCTCCCGATAATCAATACATAGGCGGAGGCTACCGTCCTTCTTCTTCACGAAGAGAACCGGCGCTCCCCATGGTGACACACTAGGGCGGATAAAGCCCTTGTCGAGTAGGTCTCAGCTGCTCCTTGAGCTCTGTCATCTCTGCTGGAGCCATACGGTAAGGTGCTTTTGCAATGGGTCCGGTGCCCGGAACTAGATCAATCTCAAACTCAACCTCTCGTGCTGGCGGCATGCCCGGCAGTTCCTTAGGAAATACATCAGGAAACTCCGACACTACCGGCACATCTGGGCTAAACTCAGGGTCTCTCTCTATGTCCTGGACATAGCAGAGGTATACATCATTTCCCCGTCGTAACTCACGATACATGGCCATGGCGGTGATGATCTGTGTCGAAGGCTCCCTGGGCCTCTGGCGGTATGATATAGTAACCCCAGATGGACTCCTAAGAAGCAGTCGATGCTCGGCACATAGGATTCTACCCTTGTACCGCTCCAACCAGCTCATCCCGACAATCACATCAAAACCCAGTCCGTCGAACTCTATCAAGTCGATCGGAAACTCCTCATTCATGATTCAAACAATAGCATCTCGGTAGTAGCGGGTACATCTGATCCGCTCTTTCGACGGGAGAGTGACCACGAAGTCTGGCATCTCTTCACCGTCTAACCCCAGCCTCTTCGCAAATGATAGCGAAATGAATGTGTGTGAGGCTCCAGAGTCGAACAAGATCGATGCATCCACGCCATTCACTGGAAAGGTACCGGTGAGGATTGTGCCGCTCTTGCCGGCTTCTGCCTTATTGCAGACACTCAGTATACCTCCCGTTCCGAGTGCACAGCCTAATTCATTGGCAAACTAATAAGTATTGGGTAACAACACGGTTTATATGCTTCAAACAACTCCACTTTATTCATTAACACACTCTTTTTACAAATTCATTGGCTTACACTATCGCCATGATTTACACTTACAACATCCTTAATACATACGGGTTCATCACATCACACAATTATACAAAGCTTAAAACTGTCTGAAGGTCAAATTTAAACGTCCGGGTTTCATGTGTGTGGCATTGATCACTGCCGACGGTGCGGTATTCAGTTTGATCTTCCTGATGCCGTGGTATAGCATCCTTGATTGTCCACCCATGATTAGTACATCTCCCGATTTCAGCAGTAGCTTCTTTGCGAGGTCAGCACGCTTCTGCTCGCCATACACAAACACTGCGGTATCACCAATGGACCAAGACACCACGGGTACTCCCTTACTTAGAGACTCGGGTGACTCGTCCTTGTCTTGGTGTATACCTAACCGTCCACCTTTCTGGTAGAAGTTCACAATGCATAGATCTGCTTTCACACTTGGAATTGATTCCGTTTCAACTTGCTGAGCAATTCCCACGGCGTGGTTAACGACCGCATGGAACTCCTCTGGTATACTTGATACTGTTGCTCCATCTTCAGCTCGCACTTCTTGATATGACTTGGTGTAAGGGTTCCAGTCCTTACCCATGCACATCATCTTCAATTGCATCCTTGCTCCGTTCGGGTATTCGGGTGTATAGAACCCTCCTGGTTTTGCTCCAAGTTCGTCGCATCGTCTGATGATGTGGATTTGTGCTTCCGGTGTCAGGTATCCATTTAGAAGTATCATACCTGGTTGGATAACCTGACATTGCTCCAATGGAAAGTCGGTGATGTTGATGGCGGTTTCTTCAGGGTTTGGTGTGGGCGGGATTGGATAGCAGATATTGAAGGTTCCTAATTTTCAAATTGCCTAACTTTAGGTGTTTTCCACATTATATTCTAACTCTTTACTTATATGTTTATACCCTTAGACTTACTAACACTCATGCATGAAATGCGGTAAGCAATCACTTTTTCATTTATCGGTTAGGCGGTACCTGGTCTCGAAGAGGATCCTGGTGCCTCTGACCGGTCCACCACATTCAGGGTGGCCTTGCCGGACCCCGTAGCCTTCCCCTTCTGGGATTCAGTGTACTTCTTGTCAGAAGTCTGCTGAGTAATCGCCTTCGGGCCTTCAGTGGTCGTGGTAGTATTACCCTTCCACTGCCCCTTTGGCTTATAGTTTCTGCGTTGGGGTTCGTCCAACACTCAAACTCACGGTGCCCCATCTTCTGGCAGTGACGGCACCTCACATCATTCCCCTTGCAGTCTTTGCCGGGGTGGTCTCCATTGCACCACTTACAGTAAAAGTGGCGCTCCGGTCCAGAACCCGCGCTAGCTGCTATGCTATAACAACACACAATCAATACTCACTTTCCATCTCAACAACATACACCTCAACTAGATACACATGGTTAAGTAATTACCCTTAGGCGGGTAGGAGCGTAGAGGCTTCGCCGCATACGCATACGTGAGCTTCAGTGGCTCATCAGCTGTGGTGGTCTGGGCTTGGCCCTTATCACCCTGGTACTGGCCCTTCTGGGGCTGAGGGTAGGGTTTCTTTTTCTTCCCTCCCCCATACCCTTGCTGACTCTGGCCCTCGTTGGTGGCCTTGCGCTTGTGCGCATTCTCCTCGTCCCTCAGACGGACGGTAATTTCAACCTTAGCAGCGGCATGATAGCACTCCTATATTTTAGGATGTCAGTCATGCCCCGCAAAAACAACTTACCAACTCACATTAACATTCACTCATGGTATAAATTGATCCACAATAAGGTACTCTAATTACCTGCAAGGTAGCATACTCAGCTGGCCCCATCCCATAGCGGAGACGGTGGCTTAGTCCATTGTAGAACCGGTTCACCAACACCCGGTTCGAGTACCCAAGGTCTGGTAACAGGTGGATAAGGCCGGTGAATGCTGTGTAGTAGTCATCAACCGACATCTTATCCCCCTGCCTCAGACTATAGTCTGCGCCCGTAGTATCATCGCCCTGGGTTACCCAAATCTCCAGTACCGCGTCCCGCTTCCCCTCCCTCGTGGTCTACCTGCCATCTGAATTATACGAACTTTATTAGCATTATGCTTGCACACTTATCGGTCCAATCGGGTTATAAATCTTCCCGACATCCAGGTAATTCCACACTTAGTTAGTGGTTAACCTTTCCAAATCTGTTCACGTAGGTATCGTAGCTAGGTTTCTAACTCGGGACATCCCTAAGCTCGGTATTCTAGTCAATCAGAGCGGGTACTTCGCTTGATACCACTTTTTGTAACACCCCCCCAACAAGCCCCTATCATCTCCGAAATGCCAAGCGGAAATCTCCAAAACCAAACCCGCAAATAATCGCTTTGGTGTGTTACAACGCCGTTAACCACCAACGGGTTAAACTAGGCAGAATAATTACAAGTGTATCGGTCTAGATAGACTCCGAGCATAGTAACTAAATTCCCATATATAACATAACCAACCATACCGAGTATTAATTTACTAACACATCTCCAAACCATAAAGCATCAACACTTGTTAACACGGTATCAAAATGTAACGCCTCCTAGCACACCGCATCCCGGAAATCCCACTACCAAATACAAAAAAGGAAATAAAAAACAACCACCCACTTCTATTACGTTAACCACCACGTGTTAACTCTCTGATTCTTGTCCCGAACTATGGACTAACATCCTAATTCCATACTACCCAACTCGAGTTATCCCCGATTTACAACAACACTCCCAAACCATAATCATCCCACTGTTAACGGTACAAAATGTAACCCTCCACTCGCACCGGCTCAACTACCAAACTACCATCCAAAGTCATCAACAACCTAGGACCTAGAGCCACTCTGCCTCTTCGATCCTCATCCTGCAATAAAAATATGGAGCCCCCGAGGGGGTCAGCACCTTTGCTGGTATGGCTAACGCGCAGCCCATCGACTACCGGGATACGCGCAACCAATTGTCATAATAACATGGCATTCATTTTAGAACATCCAATATAAACATATATAACATAGCATAGCAAGGGAAATTGCATAGCATCACAACATCAATACATAACACCATAAACTCGGTCCTCACAAGGAACCTTCCACCACAGTTAGTATACCATGAGAGCCTAGGGATTTTTACCAATCCCATGTTAAGCTCGTTACCATCCTCGTTACCGTCCGGTTATATAGAACGGTTAACTTATACCAAAGGTGGTCGGATACAGTAATCCCAAGCACACCGAAATAACATACGTATGCCCCTATGGCCCGACGTGAGTCAGTAACTAGCTTTGGATAAGCTAAGGGAAGGTAGAAACCAAATTGGAATACCACCTATACATACACCAAGAGAGCCGAACCGGACATGATATCGACCCCCATCCATCACACGCGTGGCCGGAACAACCGGACTCCTCACTCCCCCGGTTAGCACTTGTTAGTGAGCACACAACATTTTGTTAAGTCACATACAAGCAAACATTTAGGTCTTGTTAGACAACCAAGGGAAAGGAGTCATAACCTTACAACATCATAATGTATAACAACTGTAAACTCTTTTCATGCCTTAATCTTATAAGGTCGTAACACGCAGAAAAGCAAACAACACCCAAGCTGGTGTAAACCGGTAGGCAACAGACTGCAAGAAAACCATACCTTGGTCCTTGCCTCGTTTCGTTTCCACCTTGAGAGAATCCTAAACACATTAGTAACGTCGGTTAATTAACGCACTAATCCATTATTAACATTATCTACTCAACATGACTAGTTTATTTTTATTTTACACTTGTTACATCTTTTCATCCTTTTAATTGCCTTAAAACCCACCTAACATGTAATATAACCTTATTATATCATTACTAACCAACTACTATTTTTAGATAACAATTCCCATCTTAAAACAATAATTTTTGGTCCATACAGTGGCCTGTCCGAACTTGTGTCCGAGCTTCCAAGTTCGGACACAAGCCGTGACTTTAGACAGAAATCAGACACATGTCCGAACTTGTGTCCGGACTTCGGAAGTTCGGACATGAGTCGAGGAGGAAAATCCTAACCAGAAATCCATACGTCCGAACATGTGTCCGGACTTCCCAAGTTCGGACACAGTTCGAGGATAATCCCTAAGAATAACAGGTGCGTCCGAACTTCCAAATTCGGACGGTAGTTCGGACACTACCTAAAATCCAGAAAACTGTAAGCGTAACAGGGCATGTCCGAGCTTCCAAGTTCGGACGGAAGTTCGGACGTGCCATTATACTCAATTTCTAAGCCTTTAAACACTTAACCAAATTCCTCCAAAGCCTCCAACCCTTATAGTATCATCTCCTAAGCCTCTTAATGCTTCCTAACAATTTGGTACCCTTATATCCACATACAAAACATTCATGAAACTCATTTTCTAATTCCTTAAGCCTTTACTTACTTCTTTGTGAAATTCCTTAACACTTACAACATTTCTCCTTATTACCAAAGTTTGCCTAGGTATTTATCTAAGTCCCTAAGTGCTTTGGTACTTACTAGAACCTCAAGATCATGCCTAAGTCCTTATTACACTCTAGAACACTTCCTAGTTCATCAAAATTCCTTTACAACATCTTGAACTCCTTATGCATTTTCTAAATTTCGACATAGTTTCTCCTAGCATTTTGTTACACCTTAGCACATTATTTTCATCATTAATCATCCTAGAACACTAAGAACACCAAGAACACTTTCTTACACAACTTCACCAAATTCACACTACATCACAAATAGTGCATAACTTAAATTGCATGGCACTTAGGCCCTTAAAATGCATGGCTCTTAGGCCCTAAAGTGCTTAAATTATAAACACTGAATTTCCACAATATAATGCCTTTAACCTGCGAATACACTCAACAACACATATGCCTTTACTAGTTCTTGAGAACACTTCTTACTAAGTCATTAACCCTTTGCCTCTTTAGGTAGCTTAATAAGCAATTATAGGCTCATTTCTCCTAAGGCATTTAAACAACATTAAGTTAGTAGATTTACCTCTTTTTCCAAAACACTTCCTTCTTGATTCCTTACAACAAACCGTATGGTATTTGATTCTTGTCAAGTTCTAGACCATATACAAACACCATAATGAGTATTCAAGCATTAAGCTTCATCTCATTGTAAACCCTAATTTTACATTGTTTCAAAAACATTAATGTAGTTGTTTTACCTTGATCTTTGAAGGGAGTTTGAATATATAACAAGAGAGGACTCCACCTAGTCCATGAAGAGTTGAAATGAAGCTAGAACAAAGTCACACAAAAGAGCTATATCATGATTTTTCTTTGAGATTCCTTACCTAGAAGCAAAGGAGATCAACAATATGTCAAAATACAAGCTCAAGCTCCTTCAATGGTGGAACACCTTGGCACCGAAATGGAGCTCTTGGAGTTTTGAGAAGATAGGAATGAAGAGCTTGATGAGAGGAAGAGATTGGTGGTCTTTGTTTTTGATTTGGACAAGTGGGCAAGATTAACAAGTGGTCAAAGTTGGAGTCACCATGGTGGTAGTAGTATTACCGAGAGAGAACAAAGAAGAAGGAAGAAGATGGTGTTTGCAAACCGTGGGAATGAAGGAAAGAAATGAGAATGAGATAGGATTTGCTTTTAAGAAGATATTTATGTTTATAAAGTAAAAAGTAAGTTTACTTAGTTTGCTTTACTTACTTATTACATTAACTAGAGAGTGGTGAGTCACCACACATATAAAAACCGGCCCCTTTATTAGTGAGGGTATTTTAGTCTTTGTTTGTCAATTTAATTACTTAATACAACATATGTTATAAACTAGCTTGTAAAAGTTACTATTCACCTAAACAAGGCACTTAGAAGTGAAATTTTTGATTTCCCATTAATATAGCCACCCAAATGTGATACTATATAGTACACATATATATTTAAGAGTAATGATGGACATTTAGCCATTCAAAACTCATTTACAAGACAATTTTTCAAAAATGTGCTTTAAGACTTCTTAAAGCACATTTTGTGTTTTAACTTGTTTTCAAGCTTGGTTTTCTTTGGTAATTGGTTTAAATATGTTCATTAGTATATAAATGAGGTCTTGGTAAGTTCATTAGGTCTTACTCAAGTTTATCCCAAGCTTAGAGCACATTTTGGCTCTTATTGACTTTAAAGCACATTTGTGTTTCCTTTTGTTTAAATTTGTTTACCAAGGTTTCTAAGACTCTTTTTAGTCTTAATAAATCATGTTTTAATGTCTAACCAACATACCAAGGTTGGGGTATTTCAATCTACCCCCCTTAAAAGAACTTTGTCCCCAAAGTTCATACTTCCCACATATCTTACTATTAGAACACGGGGAACACTTATAACACCACACTTCCAAAAATCATTACCAACACAACCATCATACTTACACCACAACGGACTCGAGGTCCAACCACATAATACCACAACGGACTCGAGGTCCAAAACCATAATACCATTCAGACACCACGGTCTGTAACACAACATAGACAATGTATAATGTACATGTCGTACACAACCATAACCGAAACGGCTCTACCCCCCTTAAAAGGGGTACGCCCCGTACCCTATACATATGAACACTAAGAAGCAAACAATGACGGGTGCTTCGCCTTCATCTTTTCTTCCAGCTCCCAAGTGGCCTCCTCAACGTCCTGGTTAGACCAGAGGACCTTCACCAGTCTCACGGACTTATGGCGAGTGTCTCGAGTCTTAGTATCCAGAATCCGTACCGGAGTCTCCACTGATCGCATGGTTGGCTCTAAGGTTAGCCTTTCCGGCTGAAGCACATGAGACGGATGAGACATATACTTCTTCAACTGGGACACATGAAATACATTATGTACCTTGCCCAGCTCGGCGGGTAAATCAAGTCTATAAGCTACCGGGCCGATCCGCTCCGTCACAACATAAGGACCTACATATTTCGGGCTCAACTTGCCTTTCTGGCCAAAACGAAATACTCCCTTCATGGGGGATACCCTCAAAAATACCTGATCGCCCACGGCGAACTCCAGGTCACGTCGGCGCACATCTGCGTACGACTTCTGTCTATCCTGAGCTGCTTTCATATTATCCCTGATCTGGCGAACTTCTGCCTGAACTTGCTCAAGATACTCTGGTCCTATAATGACCGTCTCACTCGACTCATCCCAGCATAATGGCGTGCGGCATGGTCTACCGTACAATGCCTGGAAGGGAGACATCTTGATCGATGCATGATAACTGTTGTTGTAACTAAACTCGATCAGATGTAACTTATCAATCCAGCTGGTCTGAAAGTCAAGTGCACATGCACGTAGCATATCCTCAAGTGTCTGTATGGTGCGCTCACTCTGACCATCGGTCTGTGGGTGAAATGCCGTACTCAATTTCAGTTCAGTACCCATTGCCTCTCTTGTAGACTTCCAATATCTGGATAAGAATCTGGTATCTCTGTCAGATACAATTGTTTTCGGAACCCCATGATGTCTTACAATCTCTTTGTCGAAGAGTTCTGCCAGCTTAGCCACTTTCCAGGTGTCCTTCATCGGTATGAATCGAGACACCTTGGTCAGTCGGTCTACCACAACCCAAATCATATTTAGACCTCCCCTTGTAGGCGGAAGCCCACCACGAAGTCCATAGATATGTCATGGAACTTCCACTCCGGCACTGGCATTGGCTGCACCATACCACCAGGCCGTCAGTGCTCAAACTTGACCTTCTGACAAGTGAGACACCTCAACACATAGTCATTCACATCCTTTTTCATTCCAGCCCACCAAAAATATCTTTTCATACCTTTATACATCTTTGAAGCTCCGGGGTGAATCGAAGTAGTAGAACAGTGGGATTCACTCAATATGCGCTCCTTCAGCTCAGCGCTACTCCTGGGTATACACAATCTGCCATTAAGCCTAATCAGGTCATCATCGTGGAGTCTGAAGTCGTACTTCTGACCCTCGAATGTGCCATCAATAAGCTTCTGTCTAATCTCCACCATATACTGATCCGTCATCTGAGCACTCCGCACCTCTTCAACCAAGCCAGTATGAGAGACTAGCGAATGGAGAGAGTGTGCTCGGCGACTCAATGCGTCAGCTACCACGTTTGCCTTACCCTCCTTATATTGTAAATTAATATCATAATCATTCAAGAATTCAACCCACCTTCTCTGCCTCATGTTCAACTCTTTCTGAGTGAACAAGTATTTCAAGCTCTTGTGGTCAGAATAAATCGTCACACTTACCCCATACAAGTGATGTCGCCATATCTTCAGTGCGAAGACAATGGCCCCCAATTCTAAGTCGTGGGTAGGGTAGTTCTCTTCATGCTTCTTCAGCTGTCGGGAGGCGTAAGCCACGACCTCTGTTGTGTTGCATCAACACACAACCCATACCCCTGCCTGATGCGTCGCAATAGACCTCAAAACCATCTGGACCGTCTGGTAATGTCAGAACCGGTGCAGATGTCAGAGCATCCTTGAGACTCGTGAAAGCTCTCTCACAGTCGACTGTCCACTCGAATGGTGCATCCTTTTTCATCAAGGAAGTCATCGGCTTCGAGACACTGGAGAAGTCCTTCACAAATCTCCTATAGTAACCTGCCAGACCGAGGAAGCTCCTGATGTCGGTAACTGTCTTCGGCCTAGGCCAGGTGCGCACTGCATCTATCTTTGCCGGATCAACAGCGATCCCGGCCTCAGAAATCACATGTCCAAGAAATGATATTTGGTTCAACCAAAATTCACACTTAGAAAATTTAGCATACAGCTGATTCTTTCTCAACGTCTGCAATACATCTCTCAGGTGGCTTTCATGCTCACCTCTCGATTTCGAATACACAAGTATGTCATCGATGAAGACTACCACTGATTTGTCCAACTGATCTTGGAACAAACGGTTCATTAAGTCCATGAACTTTGCTGGTGCATTTGATAAGCCAAACGGCATAACGGTGAACTCATAGTGCCCATACCTAGTTCTGAAGGCTGTCTTTTCGATATCACTGTCACGGATGGCAATCTGGTGGTATCCGGAACGTAAGTCTATCTTGGAGAATACTGATGCTCCCCTCAGCTGATCAAATAGATCGTCGATGCGTGGTAAGGGGTAACGGTTCTTCACCGTAACAGCATTCAGCTCCCGATAATCAATACATAGGCGGAGGCTACCGTCCTTCTTCTTCACGAAGAGAACCGGCGCTCCCCATGGTGACACACTAGGGCGGATAAAGCCCTTGTCGAGTAGGTCTCTCAGCTGCTCCTTGAGCTCTGTCATCTCTGCTGGAGCCATACGGTAAGGTGCTTTTGCAATGGGTCCGGTGCCCGGAACTAGATCAATCTCAAACTCAACCTCTCGTGCTGGCGGCATGCCCGGCAGTTCCTTAGGAAATACATCAGGAAACTCCGACACTACCGGCACATCTGGGCTAAACTCAGGGTCTCTCTCTATGTCCTGGACATAGCAGAGGTATACATCATTTCCCCGTCGTAACTCACGATACATGGCCATGGCGGTGATGATTGTGTCGAAGGCTCCCTGGGCCTCTGGCGGTATGATATAGTAACCCCAGATGGACTCCTAAGAAGCAGTCGATGCTCGGCACATAGGATTCTACCCTTGTACCGCTCCAACCAGCTCATCCCGACAATCACATCAAAACCCAGTCCGTCGAACTCTGTCAAGTCGATCGGAAACTCCTCATTCATGATTCGAACAATAGCATCTCGGTAGTAGCGGGTACATCTGATCCGCTCTTTCGACGGGAGAGTGACCACGAAGTCTGGCATCTCTTCACCGTCTAACCCCAGCCTCTTCGCAAATGATAGCGAAATGAATGTGTGTGAGGCTAGAGTCGAACAAGATCGAGATCCACGCCATTCACTGGAAAGGTACCGGTGAGGATTGTGCCGCTCTTGCCGGCTTCTGCCTTATTGCAGACACTCAGTATACCTCCCGTTCCGAGTGCACAGCCTAATTCATTGGCAAACTAATAAGTATTGGGTAACAACACGGTTTATATGCTTCAAACAACTCCACTTTATTCATTAACACACTCTTTTTACAACATTCATTGGCTTACACTATCGCCATGATTTACACTTACAACATCCTTAATACATACGGGTTCATCACATCACACAATTATACAAAGCTTAAAACTGTCTGAAGGTCAAATTTAAACGTCCGGGTTTCATGTGTGTGGCATTGATCACTGCCGACGGTGCGGTATTCAGTTTGATCTTCCTGATGCCGTGGTATAGCATCCTTGATTGTCCACCCATGATTAGTACATCTCCCGATTTCAGCAGTAGCTTCTTTGCGAGGTCAGCACGCTTCTGCTCGCCATACACAAACACTGCGGTATCACCAATGGACCAAGACACCACGGGTACTCCCTTACTTAGAGACTCGGGTGACTCGTCCTTGTCTTGGTGTATACCTAACCGTCCACCTTTCTGGTAGAAGTTCACAATGCATAGATCTGCTTTCACACTTGGAATTGATTCCGTTTCAACTTGCTGAGCAATTCCCACGGCGTGGTTAACGACCGCATGGAACTCCTCTGGTATACTTGATACTGTTGCTCCATCTTCAGCTCGCACTTCTTGATATGACTTGGTGTAAGGGTTCCAGTCCTTACCCATGCACATCATCTTCAATTGCATCCTTGCTCCGTTCGGGTATTCGGGTGTATAGAACCCTCCTGGTTTTGCTCCAAGTTCGTCGCATCGTCTGATGATGTGGATTTGTGCTTCCGGTGTCAGGTATCCATTTAGAAGTATCATACCTGGTTGGATAACCTGACATTGCTCCAATGGAAAGTCGGTGATGTTGATGGCGGTTTCTTCAGGGTTTGGTGTGGGCGGGATTGGATAGCAGATATTGAAGGTTCCTAATTTTCAAATTGCCTAACTTTAGGTGTTTTCCACATTATATTCTAACTCTTTACTTATATGTTTATACCCTTAGACTTACTAACACTCATGCATGAAATGCGGTAAGCAATCACTTTTTCATTTATCAGTTTAGGCGGTACCTGGTCTCGAAGAGGATCCTGGTGCCTCTGACCGGTCCACCACATTCAGGGTGGCCTTGCCGGACCCCGTAGCCTTCCCCTTCTGGGATTCAGTGTACTTCTTGTCAGAAGTCTGCTGAGTAATCGCCTTCGGGCCTTCAGTGGTCGTGGTAGTATTACCCTTCCACTGCCCCTTTGGCTTATAGTTTCTGCCGTTGGGGTTCGTCCAACACTCAAACTCACGGTGCCCCATCTTCTGGCAGTGACGGCACCTCACATCATTCCCCTTGCAGTCTTTGCCGGGGTGGTCTCCATTGCACCACTTACAGTAAAAGTGGCGCTCCGGTCCAGAACCCGCGCTAGCTGCTATAACAACACACAATCAATACTCACTTTCCATCTCAACAACATACACCTCAACTAGATACACATGGTTAAGTAATTACCCTTAGGCGGGTAGGAGCGTAGAGGCTTCGCCGCATACGCATACGTGAGCTTCAGTGGCTCATCAGCTGTGGTGGTCTGGGCTTGGCCCTTATCACCTGGTACTGACCCTTCTGGGGCTGAGGGTAGGGTTTCTTTTTCTTCCCTCCCCCATACCCTTGCTGACTCTGGCCCTCGTTGGTGGCCTTGCGCTTGTGCGCATTCTCCTCGTCCCTCAGACGGACGGTAATTTCAACCTTAGCAGCGGCATGATAGCACTCCTATATTTTAGGATGTCAGTCATGCCCCGCAAAAACAACTTACCAACTCACATTAACATTCACTCATGGTATAAATTGATCCACAATAAGGTACTCTAATTACCTGCAAGGTAGCATACTCAGCTGGCCCATCCCATAGCGGAGACGGTGGCTTAGTCCATTGTAGAACCGGTTCACCAACACCCGGTTCGAGTACCCAAGGTCTGGTAACAGGTGGATAAGGCCGGTGAATGCTGTGTAGTAGTCATCAACCGACATCTTATCCCCTGCCTCAGACTATCCAGCTCGAGGCGTTTTCTCCTACACATGTACCGGGTAGTACTTGGCTCGCAGTAGAGCCGTGTACTCCCTCCAACCAAATTCAGGATCAGCCATCCTGTCCTCCTTCACCAACTTCCACCAACTCTGCGCCGTACCCTTCAAGTAGTAGGCAGCAAGACGGACCTTAGCTTCAGCAGGTACTGCCAAGGTCTCGTAGGCGGTCTCCAGTTCGGAGATGTACGCCTCCAGTTTTCGAGGATCAGTCTCCCCATTGAATGATGGCAGCCTCAGATCAGCCAACGCCTTGACCCAATTGGTCTCTCGTGGCGGTGGTGGTGGTGGCTGAACTCCGGGCTGTTGCCCTTGCTGAATAGCAGCAACCAGATCGGGTACCAACTGGGCTACGGCGGCTGCAATTGCCTCAGCCATAGTCTGCGCCGTAGTATCATCGCCCTGGTTACCCAAATCTCCAGTACCGCGCCCGCGGCCCCCCTCGTGGTCTACCTGCCATCTGAATTTATACGAACATTTCATTAGCATTATGCTTGCACACTTATCGGTCCAATGGTTATAACATCTTCCCGACAACCAGGTAATTCCACACTTAGTTAGTGGTTAACCTTTCCAAATCTGTTCACTTAGGTATCTGTAGCTAGGTTTCCTAACTCGGTACATCCCTAAGCTCGGTATTCTAGTCATCAGAGCGATACTTCGCTCTGATACCACTTTTGTAACACCCCTACAACGCCCCTATCATCTACCGAAATCGCAGCGGAAATAACCAACCAAACAAAACTAATCGCTTTGGTGTTACAACGCCGTTAACCACCCACGTGGTTAACTAGGCAGAATAAATACAAGTGTATCGGTCTGATGATCAGACTCCCGAGCATAGTAACTAACATCCATATATAAACATAACCAACCATACCGAGTATTTAATTTACAACACATCTCCAAACCATAATCATCCAACACTGTATAACAACGGTATCAAAATGTAACGCCTCGGGAGCACAGGCGCATCCCGGGCTCCACTACCAAGATATCCAAAAGTACATCAACAACCTAGGACCTAGAGCCACTCTGCCTCTTCGATCCTCATCCTGCAATAAAAATATGGAGCCCCCGAGGGGGTCAGCACCTTTGCTGGTATGGCTAACGCCCATAATAACGGGATACGCGCAACCAATTGTCATAATAACATGGCATTCATTTTAGAACATCCAATATATATACATATATAACATAGCATAGCAAGGGAAATTGCATAGCATCACAACATCAATACATAACACCATAAACTCGGTCCTCACAAGGAACCTTCCACCACAGTTAGTATACCATGAGAGCCTAGGGATTTTTACCAATCCCATGTTAAGCTCGTTACCATCCTCGTTACCGTCCGGTTATATAGAACGGTTAACTTATACCAAAGGTGTGTCGGATACAGTAATCCCAAGCACACCGAAATAACATACGTATGCCCCTATGGCCCGACGTGAGTCAGTAACTAGCTTTGGATAAGCTAAGGGAAGGTAGAAACCAAATTGGAATACCACCTATACATACACCAAGAGAGCCGAACCGGACATGATATCGACCCCCATCCATCACACGCGTGGCCGGAACAACCGGACTCCTCACTCCCCCGGTTAGCACTTGTTAGTGAGCACACAACATTTGTTAAGTCACATACAAGCAAACATTTAGGTCTTGTTAGACAACCAAGGGAAAGGAGTCATAACCTTACAACATCATAATGTATAACAACTGTAAACTCTTTTCATGCCTTAATCTTATAAGGTCGTAACACGCAGAAAAGAAAAACACACCCAAGCTGGTGTAAACCGGTAGGCAACAGACTGCAAGAAAACCATACCTTGGTCCTTGCCTCGTTTCGTTTCCACCTTGAGAGAATCCTAACACATTAGTAACGTCGGTTAATTAACGCACTAATCCATTATTAACATTATCTACTCAACATGACTAGTTTATTTTTATTTTACACTTGTTACATCTTTTCATCCTTTTAATTGCCTTTAAAAACCACCTAACATGTATTATATAACCTTATTATATCATTACTAACCAACTACTTTTTAGATAACAATTCCCATCTTAAAACAATAATTTTGGTCCATACAGTGGCCTGTCCGAACTTGTGTCCGAGCTTCCAAGTTCGGACACAAGCCGTGACTTTAGACAGAAATCAGACACATGTCCGAACTTGTGTCCGGACTTCGGAAGTTCGGACATGAGTCGAGGAAAATCCTAACCAGAAATCCATACGTCCGAACATGTGTCCGGACTTCCCAAGTTCGGACACAGTTCGAGGATAATCCCTAAGAAATAACAGGTGCGTCCGAACTTCCAAATTCGGACGGTAGTTCGGACACTACCTAAAATCCAGAAAACTGTAAGCGTAACAGGGCATGTCCGAGCTTCCAAGTTCGGACGGAAGTTCGGACGTGCCATTATACTCAATTTCTAAGCCTTTAAACACTTAACCAAATTCCTCCAAAGCCTCCAACCCTTATAGTATCATCTCCTAAAGCCTCTTAATGCTTCCTAACAACATTTGGTACCCTTATATCCACATACAACATTCATGAAACTCATTTTCTAATTCCTTAAGCCTTTACTTACTTCTTTGTGAAATTCCTTAACACTTACAACATTTTCTCCTTATTACCAAAGTTTGCCTAGGTATTTACCTAAGTCCCTAAGTGGCTTTGGTACTTACTAGAACCTCAAGATCATGCCTAAGTCCTTATTACACTCTAGAACACTTCCTAGTTCATCAAAATTCCTTTACAACATCTTGAACTCCTTATGCATTTCTAAATTTCGACATAGTTTCTCCTAGCATTTTGTTACACCTTAGCACATTATTTTCATCATTAATCATCCTAGAACACTAAGAACACCAAGAACACTTTCTTACACAACTTCACCAAATTCACACTACATCACAATATAGTGCATAACTTAAATTGCATGGCACTTAGGCCCTTAAAATGCATGGCTCTTAGGCCCTTAAAGTGCTTAAATTATAAACACTGAATTTCCACAATATAATGCCTTTAACCTGCGAATACACTCAACAACACATATGCCTTTTACTAAGTTCTTGAGAACACTTTACTAAGTCATTCACCATTTGCTCTTTAGGTAGCTTAATAAGCAATTATAGGCTCATTTCTCCTAAGGCATTAAACAACATTAAGTTAGTAGATTTACCTCTTTTCCAAAACACTTCCTTCTTGATTCCTTACAAAACCGTATGGTATTTTGATTCCTTGTCAAGTTCTAGACCATATACAAACACCATAATGAGTATTCAAGCATTAAGCTTCATCTCATTGTAAACCCTAATTTTACATTGTTTCAAAAACATTAATGTAGTTGTTTTACCTTGATCTTTGAAGGGAGTTTGAATATATAACAAGAGAGGACTCCACCTAGTCCATGAAGAGTTGAAATGAAGCTAGAACAAAGTCACACAAAAACAGAGCTATATCATGATTTCTTTGAGATTCCTTACCTAGAAGCAAAGGAGATCAACAATATGTCAAAATACAAGCTCAAGCTCCTTCAATGGTGGAACACCTTGGCACCGAAATGGAGCTCTTGGAGTTTTGAGAAGATAGGAATGAAGAGCTTGATGAGAGGAAGAGATTGGTGGTCTTTGTTTTTGATTTGGACAAGTGGGCAAGATTTAACAAGTGGTCAAAGTTGGAGTCACCATGGTGGTAGTAGTATTACCGAGAGAGAACAAAGAAGAAGGAAGAAGATGGTGTTTGCAAACCGTGGGAATGAAGGAAAGAAATGAGAATGAGATAGGATTTGCTTTTAAGAAGATTTTATGTTTATAAAGTAAAAAGTAAGTTTACTTAGTTTGCTTTACTTACTTATTACATTAACTAGAGAGTGGTGAGTCACCACACATATAAAAACCGGCCCCCTTATTAGTATGAGGGTATTTTAGTCTTTGTTTGTCAATTTAATTACTTAATACAACATATGTTATAAACTAGCTTGTAAAAGTTACTATTCACCTAAACAAGGCACTTAGAAGTGAAATTTTTGATTTCCCATTAATATAGCCACCCAAATGTGATACTATATAGTACACATATATATTTAAGAGTAATGATGGACATTTAGCCATTCAAAACTCATTTACAAGACAATTTTTCAAAAATGTGCTTTAAGACTTCTTAAAGCACATTTTGTGTTTTAACTTGTTTCAAGCTTGGTTTCTTTGGTAATTGGTTTAATATGTTCATTAGTATATAAATGAGGTCTTGGTAAGTTCATTAGGTCTTACTCAAGTTTATCCCAAGCTTAGAGCACATTTTGGCTCTTATTGACTTTAAAGCACATTTGTGTTTCCTTTTGTTTAAATTTGTTTACCAAGGTTTCTAAGACTCTTTTTAGTCTTAATAAATCATGTTTTAATGTCTAACCAACATACCAAGGTTTGGGGTATTTCATGTGCATTAAAGGATGTATAAATAAATCAAAAGGAATAACAAATAAGTTATACATTAAATAATGAGGTAATTAAAAGAAATAAACCTCACATGAAATAACAAATACGAGATTTGTTAAAAGATCCAATAGAATTATTATATAAGGGTAACATAAATTAACCCTCTCAGTTAATCCTATTCTAGGACTTGTTTGACCAGAGGTTGACCGGGAATTTACAAGTACAGTCTACGGTGAACGGTATGGGATTCTTGCAACCTGTTTTCTACCGGATTACACCGGCTTGTGTGCTATCTGTTGTTTGAAATAACGACCAAGATAATTAATGTAAATGTTGTTTACTCTTGTGCGTTGTTGTATTATTTTATGTGCGTGAATGTTGCTGACTACAACGTGTATGTCCCACGCATACAAACACTACTATACCAGTGGATTAAATACCTGCGCTTCAGTATACCGAGGACTTGTACTCAAGTCTCTCACTAACTTCACTTTATAACAAACGTCATTATCCTAAACGTGGTAATTGACATTATACATTGGGTTCTTGTCAACATCTTTATATGACACCTAACAATTCTATACTTCGAGAATGAGGAGCGCAGTTGGATCTGGCCATGCATGCTACAGGAGTTGTACCTGTCTCAGGTCGTCTCCTACTACGTCGCGACGGAACTTTCAGTTGGGAGGAAGACTCTATTCCTTCCGGGATTCAAATGCCATCAGTTCAGTTTGAGGAAGACTTCTTTCTCTAGTGGGATTCATTTTCCCACGCCTCTCAGTTCAGGGTTTAACTACGTTATCTCCTGGGGTTTTTATACCCAACCTTTCTCTATAACGAGGTCACTATACCTCCACTATATTGATATAATTTTATACATCTGTCAGTCCCACTGTGTGGACCGACAGCTATCAGACATTTCAGTTCAGCTAACTTGACCTTCTGTGTCTTGTTCTATGTGACATTATTGTCCTTGTTGGATACTTGTTATCATCAGATTATGCTTGTTTACAGCTTTATAAAATGAACTGCATGTGTTCGACAAAGTAGTTGGTGTGGCCCGGTAGACGATGGGCTGCACGTTTTCCATACCAGCATTGTTTGCTGAGCCCCTTTGGGGGCACCCCCATTTTTCAGGTACCTGAAGTTTAAGAAGATCACCACACTGAGTGTAGGTGGGGTAGACCAAGCTTTGGGAGTCTACTATTAGTTAATTATTTTATTTCAGTATTTTACTTTGAGTTTGATTCCTAGTATCTCGGGTTGTATCTGTATTCCAGACCGTGACATTTGAGGATTGTATTTGGACTTAGCCTTGTTGGTCACAAGGGTGGCCAACGGCATTGTAATACCGCCCGGTTGTTGTATTTATTTCCGCTGCAGTTGTATTTTATTTGGGAGTGATCGCCGTTCAGTTTATTGGATTTCGGGTTGGGGTATTACAAAAATGGTATCAGAGCGTAGTTACGCTCTGGACAAGGATACACCGAGATTAGGATATCTAAGACTTAGGTTAAGGGTTGAGAGATAGTATTGAAAGAGTTTAAGTTAGTTTTACTTAGACCACTATCCAAGACCAAGATTTTGACCACAGTGCCTAATATACCTCAACATCCTGCAGATGTCGGAAGAGGAGGACGACGTGGACAGGCTGATGAGGAGCCAAGCGTCAGGCTGGCAGACATTGCCACCTTAATCGCTCAGGCATTCGCACAGGTGGGGGTTGGACAGCAGCAGCAGCTACCTCCACCACCACCACCCAGAGAGAGAGATTGGGTGAAGAGTTTGGCTGATCTGAGGCCAACTGCATTCAAGGGGCAGACTGACCCTGCTCACTTGGAGACCTACATCATGGAGATGGAGACAGTGTTCGAGACGCTTGCAGTCCCAGCTAGGGAAAAAGTAAGACTTGCTGCCTTTTATCTGAAGGATGCAGCTAGAGATTGGTGGAACATGGTGAAAGCCGACCACCTGGATGACCCAGCTTTTACTTGGGGACATTACACTGCATTACTTAGAGGCAAATACTACCCGGCCCACACCAGGATGGTGAAGACTCGGGAGTTTGACGCCTGGAGCAGACGGGGAAGATGTCAGTGGATGAGTACTATGCGAAGTTCACTTCGCTACTCAGACTATTACCCGGCATAGGATACTCGGACCAGGTGTTGGTCGACCGATTCTACGGGGGACTGAGCCCTCGACTTCAGTTTGGGATGGGACCAATCATCCCCACCAGTTTGCAGGTAAAACAGGAAAGACATAAATCAGTTGGAAATCTTATTACATACTATACCCCATCATGGGAGATTTGGAGATTAATATCTTGAGATTTCAGGAATGCTATCATGCTGCTTCCGTAGTGGAGATCACTTGTAAGAGAAGGGATGCTTTGAGCTCCCAAAAGAGGAAGGACGGACCTGGTGGCGAAGATGCCAAGCAGCGGAACTCCAACAAAAGAAACAAACCCTATCAGAAAGGACAGGGGACCTATCAAGGGAAAGGGAACCAAACTACTGGGAACCCCCAGTCAGGAACCTACGGAGCAGCAACCTCACAGAAAACCTACCCATCTAAGGGTAGGCACTCTAATCAGACAGTTAGATTTGAAACTTTTGTGATTACTTCAGTACCTTTGGAATGTATAATTGACCTTGTTGTATTAGGTTCTGGATCCGGCTCAAACACGGGCCAGAAGTACATCCGCCGTTTCAACTGTAAACAGTGTGGAAAAGATCACCCCGCCGTGGACTGCCAAGGGGAGAAAGTCATGTGCCGCTACTGTCAAATACTCGGGCATCGTGCTTTCGAGTGCATCCGAAACCCGGAGAGCAGGAACTACCGCCCGGGAGCAAAGCCAAACCCAGGCCAAAAGAATGGGGCTAGCGATACTCGCCCTCCACCAACCAACCAAGCTCAGGGGTATAAGGGCAAAGGCCCAGCATCGGGACCCGCCCTGCATGTCATGGACCGCTCAGATGAGGCTGGTCCTTCTACCAACCCAGGTATTTCTAAACCATGTGAACCTGTTACTGAGCATTGGATGATGTGAATGAGTGCTTGCATGCCTTGATTGCCTAATTGAGTAGGAAATAATTAGTAAGACTCACTAGTAAAATTTAAACCACGTAGGAAGCTATAAGATATGCTTTCCTATCCCCTCACCGCCCTCCCTGGAGGAAAACATTATCAAAGTACCAGAACCGGGGAACGAACAATGTAAGGTTATCCAACCAGATTGATATTACTCAAAGGATACCTAACACCGGAGACACAAATTGCAATCATCAGAAAATGTCAAGAATTGGGAGCAGGACCAGGAGGGTTCTACACTCCAGAATTTCCAGGAGGATCAAAAATGAAGCTGAAAATGATGTGCTTAGGAAAGGATTGGAATCCTTACACAAAAACCTACCAAGATACAAGAAATGGAGATGGAGCACAAGTACCAAAAATCCCGGAGAATTTTTACCAATTGTGGAACAAGCAGTTGATACAGCCCAACAGCTAGAAGAAGATCCAGTTCCCAATCTAAGGGCTGATCTATGCATCATCAACTTCTATGAAGAAGGAGGCCGTTTAGGACTACACCAGGACAATGATGAAACAAAAGGGTCCCTTGATCAGGGAATACCAGTATTATCTTTGTCAATTGGAGATGACGCAGAGTTTCTTTATGGCGAGCAGAAGCGTGTGGACCTTGCCAGGAAAATCATATTGAGTTCAGGAGATGTTTTAATAATGGGTGGAAAGTCAAGGTTGCTATACCATGGAATTAAAAGGATTAAACTAAACACAGCACCTTCGATAGTGATAAACACCACTCACATGACCAGGAAGATTAAGTTTGACTTTTAGAAAGTATTAGTGTTGTAATTTGTTTTGGACATCCGAAAGGAGATCATATCATCAGTGAAGCATTATTGTCATGAAAGTGAATGTCTTTAGACCCCATCATATACCAAAGTACTTACTCAGATTCTGTTATTAGGTTGTGCTAAGGAGACGAAAGGTGCCCTAAGTATTCTTACTGAAGAGGAGGCCAGCAAGGGCGGCTCGATTCTCACTGGTACCTTTCCGGTTAATGGAGTGGATGCATTAGTACTGTTCGACTCCGGAGCCTCACATACTTTCGTTTCCTACGCTTGCGGGGAAGTTGGGGCTAGACGCTGTAGAGTTACCTGATTTTAAGGTGGCACTCCCGTCTAAGGAGAAGATCAGTTGCACTCGTCTTTATAGAGGAGCCACTATCAGTATTAAGGAGGAGGAATTTCCTATTGACCTTATTGAGTTCAGAGGTCTAGGATTCGATGTTATAGCCGGGATGGACTGGCTGGGGCGGCACAGAGGCCGCATTCTTTGTGCAGAGCGCAGACTGTTGCTTAAGAGCCCATCAGGAGTGACAGTATCTTACCGTCAGAGCCCTAGGGCACCATCGATAAAAGTTATATCTGCTATGTCCATGTACAAGCACGTCAGGAAGCAGAAGGAGGTATATCTATGTTATGTTCAGGATGTAGAGCATGACCCTGATTTTGACCCAGCTATGCCAGTGGTGTCGGATTTCCAGATATTTTTCCAAAGGAACTTCCAGGCTTACCGCCATCCAGAGAGGTAGAATTCTCCATCAAATTACTACCAGGTACCGGTCCCATAGCTAAGGCACCGTACCGTATGGCACCAGCAGAGATGGCTGAGCTGAAGGAGCAGCTGAAAGATTTATTGGACAAGGGATACATACGACCTAGCGTATCTCCTTGGGGAGCACCAGTCCTATTTGTGAAGAAGAAGGATGGAAGCCTTCGTTTATGTATTGATTACAGAGAGCTTAATGCAGTATCGGTGAAGAACAAATACCCACTACCACGGATTGACGATTTTTTGATCAGTTGAGAGGAGCAAAAGTATTTTCGAAGATCGATTTGAGATCAGGCTACCATCAGATACCCATCAGGGAGCAAGACATAGAAAAGACAGCCTTCAGAACACGGTATGGCCACTATGAGTTTACGGTTATGCCTTTTGGCTTGTCAAATGCACCTGCAGTCTTCATGGATTTGATGAACAGATTATTCAGAGAGCAGTTGGATAAGACCGTAGTTGTATTCATCGATGACATCCTTATCTATTCAAAGTCTAAGGAAGAGCACGAGAGCCACCTCCGACATGTACTTGAGATCCTAAGGGAGAACCAGCTTTATGCTAAGTTCTCCAAATGTGAGTTTTGGTTAGACAGAGTTTCCTTTCTAGGACATGTCATCTCAGATGCTGGGATCGCGGTGGATCCAGCAAAGATAGAAGCAGTTCGCACTTGGCCTAGGCCAAAGACAGTTACGGACATCAGGAGTTTCCTTGGTTTAGCAGGATACTACAGAAGGTTTGTCAGAGACTTCTCCAAAATAGCCAAACCTATGACCAGCTTAATGAAGAAGGACGCACCCTTCACATGGACTACTGAATGTGAGACCTCATTCGAGCTTTTGAAGAATGCTTTGACATCAGCACCAGTTTGACTATACCTGAAGGCACAGAGGGTTATGAAGTTTACTGTGATGCATCAGGCAGAGGATTAGGGTGTGTACTCATGCAGAATGGGAAGGTAGTCGCCTACGCTTCCCGACAGTTGAAGAAACATGAGGAAAATTATCCCACACATGACTTGGAGCTTGGAGCTATTGTTTTTGCATTGAAGATCTGGCGCCACTACCTGTATGGTGTCCAGATGACCGTATATTCGGATCACAAGAGTTTGAAGTATGTATTCACCCAGAAAGAGTTAAACATGAGACAAAGAAGATGGGTTGAATTTCTTAAGGACTATGACATTGATTTGCAGTACAAGGAAGGAAAAGCTAATGTTGTAGCAGACGCATTGAGTCGACGAGCACATTCCTTAAATGCCATTGTGGCTAGCTCGAGTCTTATAGACGACATACGTAGAGCACAGCAGAAGGATCAGCGAATGATGGAGATCAGTCAGAAGTTGTCTGACGGTACGTTTGAGGTGGTAAATATGAGTTTCAGCTACATGATGATGGACTAATCAGATTGAAGGGAAGATTGTGTATTCCCAGAGACAGCACCGATATAAAGGAGCATATTCTTCGAGAGTCCCACACTTCTTCCACATCTGTCCATCCAGGAGCTTCTAAGATGTACAAAGATCTGAAGAGGTATTTCTGGTGGAGTGGTATGAAGGGCGACGTGACAGATATGTGATTCGATGTCTCACTTGTCAGAAAGTGAAATTCGAACATAGACGACCAGGAGGTATGGTACAGTCTATGCCAGTTCCAGAGTGGAAGTTTTATGATATCTCCATGGACTTCGTGGTGGGACTACCACCTACGAGAGGAGGCCTTAATATGATTTGGGTTGTTGTTGATCGACTGACTAAGGTTGCTAGGTTTATTCCGATGAAAGACACTTGGAAAGTGCCAAAGTTGGCAGAACTATTTGAGCAGGAGATTATCAGACATCATGGAGTACCTAAGACTATTGTTTCAGATCGAGACACTAGATTTCTCTCACGATACTGGCGAGCTACTCGCGAGGCACTTGGCACTGAGTTGAAGCTTAGCACAGCATTTCATCCTCAGACAGATGGACAGTCAGAGAGGACTATTCAGACCTTAGAGGACATGCTACGAGCATGTGCCTTGGATTTCCAGGGCAGCTGGATAGATAGACTACATCTCATCGAGTTTGCATACAATAACAGCTATCACGCCTCTATACAGATGTCACCTTTCCAAGCCTTATATGGCAGACCATGTCGCACACCATTGTGCTGGGACGAGTCTAGTGAGACCGTCATCATTGGGCCTGAGTACTTAGAGCAAGTCCAGGCAGAAGTACAACAAATCAGAAGTAACATGAAAGCAGCACAAGACAGACAGAAATCATATGCTGATGAGAGGCGACGAGACCTTGAGTTCGCAGTTGGCGACCAGGTATTTCTACGAGTATCACCCATGAAGGGTGTATTCAGATTTGGGCAAAAGGGCAAGCTAAGCCCGAAATTTGTAGGACCCTACGCTATCATAGAGCGGGTGGGCCTTGTGGCATATCGACTTGATTTGCCAGCTGAGTTGGGCAAAGTACACAATGTTTTTCATGTGTCTCAGCTTAAGAAATACATGCCTCATCCTTCTCATGTTCTACAACCTGAGACACTCTCATTAGAACCAACAATGCGGTATGTGGAAACACCGCAACGAATCTTAGACAGAAAGACACGAGATACTCGAAACAAATCTGTGAGTCTCGTAAAGTTCTTTGGTCAAACCACGATGTGGAAGAGGCCACATGGGAACTAGAAGCTGATATGCGAGCGAAGTTTCCCTCATTATTCACCGACTAGACACTTTAGTCTAGGGTACGGGGCGTACCCCTCTTTTTTTTGGGGGGGTAGAGCCTTTTTCATTTGTGAATTTAGTATGCATTTTGTTGCACTTTTGTGCATTTCAGTTGTTGCACTTTTGTGCATTTCAGTGACACTTTGTCTTACCTGTGTTTCTTGTGTAACACTGTTCAGTATATTTCAGTGACACTTTGTCTTGTATGTGCTTGTGTAACACTGTATTTGAATGTACTTTGTACTTCTACTTGATTGTGTGTACTTTATTACACTACAATGGAAAGTTTATGTGCACTACGCTGCACTATTTGACATGAAAAGTGACTGTGTTATTACATTACACTATACTGTTCCAAAGTATTCCCATTGTGTTTGATGTACACTATGAACTTAGGAATATAGAGACTTGGGACTTGATCCCTAAAAACTAGATTGAGTTGTGGATACTTAGTGGAACTTGATTCCCCACAACCTTATAATTTAGATATGAGACTTCGGGGCGAAGTCCCTTTTTAAGGGGGGTAGATTGAAATACCCCAAATCTAAATAATATTATTAAATCATTATTTATTGGAATATAATCCAAATATGAATCATTTCACGTACGCATGCAAACCCATGCATGAAACGTTACGTAAAAATAGTCGTTTCTCCATAAACGCTAAAACGCCTTAGAAGAATATGGTCAAACATGACCTTGTATGACCCTCTAATATTCAAACCAAATGGTCATACAATTATTATATGAATATACAAATATTCCCTAAGCTAATTCAGTCAAAAACGCAAAACGCTCGGGAGTGCTCACGCCCGCTCCTTAAAGCACGAAAGTCCGGAGGAGTGCCGAGGTGGCACGAACTCCTATAAAATTAATTCCTGAGTTCCTAACATCATTATTAACCATTATAAAGAGAACCCACGAAGTGGTTTCTCAAAATTCAGCAAAAACCAAAGGAGGATTTCTTAGCGCTCCTTTTTGGCCGGGAGTGTCCCGATGGCCCGTAAATTATGTCACGGGTTGATATAACCCCATATAACTCAATGTAACATCTTAGTATATGTTTATTTACTATAATAAGTGTTTACAAACACTTGGAACTCATAAGAACAATTGGTTTCCCAAAATTTCCTTAGAGCACAAAACACACCTTCGGGTGTCACGAAAATGCGTTTTACGCAATTACCTTGTAGTTTTTGACATGCCACGAATTGGTAATCTTAAAAAGGGTTAAAATGACCTTCTAAATCAGTTGGTGTGACTAGTCAACAAGGTGCTCTATAGGGGCCGATTTTAAGGGCAAAAACTAGTATAAAATTTGCCTTAAAAGTTTATAAAAGGCTTAAAACATAATGACTCATCATCCCATGTGCTATATACTTAATGGCAAAGTATGTGTGTCTCATTTGACCAGAGAGCTGTCGAAATTATGCTAGGAACATGGCCATGTGAGCTAGACAAAAAACAAATGCTAAAAGCAAAAAGTAGATTCCTTTTCTTTTTGCCTTTGATTCTTAAGCAAGTAACCTTCCTTGCTTGTTCTTAGCTCTTCTGGCCGGTTTTGAGCTCCATTCAAGCCT
>CM041780.1:56229800-56258384 GCA_023374045.1 Limonium bicolor
ATTCTATTCTTCTTGTACATGATTCTTCGCTCTTCGCTATGAAATGCGGTTAACACTGTTAGATGGAGACCGTCTCCGGGATTCCCAGTTTTCGGGATCTACCGTAGACAGGTTCCCCGTACCCTAAAGGTATTTAATAACAGCCAGATCGGGTTCCCGAGTATGAGAGTGGACTCCCATCTCTCTGGCGTTGTTTCCCAAGTTATAAAACAGGGGTTGTGGAGGGCGGGTTGGATATAGTAGGTTTCCAGTATTCACTGGTAGTTCCTTACTAGCGTATCTCTCACGCTATCACTCAACCCTTAACCCAAAGTACTTAAATCCTAACTCGGTACTTCCTAAGCTCGGTAATTCAGTCATCAGAGCGATACTTCGCTCTGATACCACTTTTGTAACACCCCATCCAACAACACATAATAACAATCTGCAGCGGAAACTCAACTCATCACATCACTTATTCCAATGGTGTTACACGCCGTTAACCACCCAGGGCTAACAAGGCTAATTAATGTACTAGTATCGGTCTGATGGACTAGACTCCCGAGCAACTACACCGTAATATTAGCTTCCCTTAACAACAACCCATATACTTATTACATTCCAACGTACCGAGTATTTACAACTACTGCCGATAACAATTTCGGTTTACTACGCCTATCATACTCACGCCATTTAAATGGCTACCATGTATAAAACATCTGCCCCGTCCTACTCTCGAACGGCTTCCAGCTCCTTGTACCTGAAATAGAAAAGGAGAGAAAGGGTGGCCCCCAAGGGGCTCAGCACCTTTGCTGGTATGGTAATCCCGCAGCCCACATGCTACCGGGCCACGCACAACTAATTGTCGTCTTAGCATGTAGTTGATTATATTTAAATCATGCATACAAGCCATAACCATACAACACATAGCATTTCGCCTCAATGGGCTCAACCTATAACCAAGACATCCACACTTAACCAACCATCCAATGATTCCTTAAACCCTAGAGTGGCTCCTCTCTAAACGGAGCTACTTCCTTAACGAACGACGTGTACCCATCAATGGGTTATCCTTAAACGCCTCTTGTCACAAACTGGGATTCATTTCCATGATCCACACATTCCATACCATACAACATATCTCATTTCTCACATAATAAAACATAACCACACCTTTCTTGTTTCAACGTACATATGATGACATCGCATTCATTTAAAACATCGAATATATTTATATACCATAGCATAGCAAGGGAATTTGCATAGCACCATAACATTACATATCACCATAAATCGGTCCTCACAAGGAACCTTCCACCATAGTAGTATACCATGTGAGCCTAGGGATTTTGCCAATCCATGTTAAGCCTCCGTTACCATCCTCGTTACCGTTCGGTTATATAGAACGGTTTAACTTATACCCAAGGTGTGTCGGATATAGTAATCCCAAGCACACCGAAATAACATTCGTATGCCCCTGTGGCCCGACGTGAGTCAGTAACTAGCTTTGGATAAGTAAGGGAAGGTAGAAACCAAATTGGAATACCACCTATACATAACCAAGAGAGCCGAACCGGATAAGAAACGACTCCCGTCCATCACACGCGTGGCCGGAACAACCGGACTCCTCACCCCCCATTAGTACATATACACTTATAAGTAAGTAGTTAGAGATCCATTATGGAGCCCTACCACATCCACACACATACGGTATCATAACGAGTTAAGCACACAAGGGAGGTTCACACACTTGCTCACAACAACAATGTCCAATTAACTCACACATAGCCGTGGTTAGCACGTTCCCAAGGTTGGGCCGTCAACTCCGAATACCGATCACTCATGTGTTCCTAGTTTTGGTTAGCTAAGGTTTAACACATATTTGAGGTTAAATGGTATCGGAGGCCAAATTCGCCACATAAATGAATTACTAAACTCATTACATGTTTTAATCTTACAAGGTGGCAAACACTCATAAAACATATTGGCATACAAGCCGGTGTAATCCGGTAGGACACAGGTTGCAAGAAAACCATACCTGTCACCGGAGTCCACTTTACCACGTCCACTTATGTTCCTCGAGCGATTCTCGAACAACTGTTAACATCACATGTGTTGTTATTAACATCGGGGTTTGCTTGATTATTTAATGTCTAATGTTTAACTTTCCCCGTTAACTTAGTTACATAGCTTTACATTTTTAAGTTTTACTTTACATTTTGATACAACTTTTCAACCCACTTAATTGCCATTTAAACTCACCTACTCCTTAACAACCGTATAACAATACCTATCAATCCCCATCATCTCATATCATTTCATAACCTTAAACAACATTTTTGGTCCGACCGACCTTACCGACCGAACTTGTCCAAGTTCGGTCCATTCCAGAACACATTTCCGTCAAAATTTTCTACTCCGACCGAACTTATCAAGTCCGGTCTTATGTTCGGCCTTTTCCCGAGAGTTTTCTCCCCTTTGTAAATTAGCCCGACCGAACTTACCAGGTCCGGTCCCATGTTCGGTCGGTTCCAGTAACTCAATCCGTACACAGATACAAGCCCGACCGACCTTGCAAGTCCGGTCCCAAAGGTCGGCCTTTTCCAGAAACCAATTCTCGCAGGGTAAACTGGGCTCGACCGAACTTGCAGTCCGGTCGCAAGTTCGGTCTGCCCCAGACCTTTGTTTTCCTTTCACATTCAACTCCAAACTTCACCCATATAACCTAGTACCCCCTAACCTCATTTGGGCACTTCAAACACACCTTTAGCCATGTGCTAAACTCTTTAAATCACTCACCAAAACCATCTTATCATTCACAAGTTTCTTACAAAATTCCTAGCACTTAGGATGTTTTCTCCTTAAGATTTCTAAGTGGTAGTTCACCATAATGACCACTACACCAAGGTGTTTCCTCTACACCTTAACATCATCTCCCAAGCATCTCCTCTTACTAGCCAAACCTTCTCTTTCACAACTCCTTAAATTCCTTTCTCAAAACCTTACCTAAACATCATTCTCTCCTTATTCATCACATAACCTAAACCTTAGACAAACTTCTCCAAGACTTTAATACATTCACAAAAACACTTATTAAATTCCTAGAACTTCCAAGACAATGCCTATATCCTTATAGCACCTTAGAACACCTTAATGCATGTGTTCTCCCTTAGTGAAGCATGTGTCCATTCCTAACAATTCCTAGTTCACCCAAGTCATTTAAGCACTTAGAATTCCTATACATTTTACAAATTTCGCCATGGGTTCTCTTAGCACATCATCATTCCAAAACTCATAGTTTTCACCATTAAGCACTCAAGAGCACCTAAATCCATCAAGAACATTATCACTCACAAAATTTCACCTACTTTACACTACATCACAATATAGTGCATAATTAAAATTGCTTGGCACTTAGGCCCTTAAATAACATGGCTCTTAGGCCCTTAAATTGCATAATCCTTAAACACTGAATTTCCCACATAAATAATGCCTTTGACCTGCAATACATACACCAATACATATGTTCTTTACTAGTCTCCTTGAGCACACTTTACTAGGTCATTCACCATTTGCTCTTTAGGTAGTTTTAAACAAGCATTATAAGCTTATTTCTCCTAAGGCATTAACCACATTGAGATAGCTTGTTTACCTCTTTTCCTCACAAATTTCTTCTTGTTTCCTTGTAAAACCGGTAAGGCATTGGTTCCTTGCCAACAACTAAACAATATACCAACATTGAAATGAGTATCTAGCTTTAAGCTTTATCTCATTGTAAACCCTAGTTACATATATTATCTTAAGGTATTAACATGATTGTTTTACCTTGGAATGGAAAGAGAGCTTGAATATATATCAAGAGAGGACTCCTCCTAGCCCTTGGAAGATTCAAATGAAGCAAACAAGCAAGGTAAAGACACCATGGTGAGGTTAATTTTCGGCCATGTACTAAAAAGAGAGGAAATGGAGTTTTCTTTGGTTTTTCCTTACCTTGAAGCAAAGGTGATCAACAAGGCATAAAAATATTAGCTCAGCCCCTTCCATGGAAGTTCTCCTTGGCACCAAAATGGTGGTTTTGAGGATTTGAAGGACAAGGTTGTAGAGCTTGCTCCAACTAAGAGAACGGTAGTCTCGGAATTAAATTCGGAGCATGGAGTCATAAGTTACAAGTGAGGAAGGATGAGAATGGTATGGCTCTGTTGGAAACCGATGGAGAGAGGAGAAGAAGAAGACACCTGGGGAAATGAAGGGAAGAAGAGAATGAGGAGATAAGTTTGCTTTTGTTTAAGATATTTATCCTTATAAAGCATAGTATACTAATTAGTCATTCTTTCTTTTCTTAGTAAACTAACAAGGGTGGTGAGTCACAACACCTAAAACCGGCCCCAATAGTACCTCGGGTACTTTAGACTTTATTAATCATTGTCTCACTTATAACATTATATGTTACCAACATTATAAAAATCACTATTCACCAAAACAAGGCACATAGAAGTGAATTTTTGATTTCCCATTGATATAGCCACCCAAATGGATACATATCTACACATGTTAATTAAAGAGAATGATGGACATTTAGCCATTCAAAACTCATTTACAAGACCATTTTTTCAAAAACGTGCTTTAAGACTTCTTAAAGCACATTTTGTGTTTTAACTTGTTTTCAAGCTTGGTTTTCTTTATTAATTGATTTAATATTTCATTAACATATAAATAAGGCATATATGACCATTAGGTCTTAATACACATTTATCCCAAGCTTAGAGCACATTTTAGCCTTTATTGACCTTAAGGTATTTATTTGTGTTTTGTTTGGTTTCATTGTCCACCAAGGTTTCCTAAGGACTTAATTAGCCTTATAAAGTCATAATTAAATATTATCAAGTCTTGGTAGGCCTCTTGGGTCCTAGCCAAGTTCACTCCAACCTTAGAGCAATTTTTTGCTCAACCGTGTCTTAGTGTTTTATTATGTTTTACCGTGGTTTAAATGATTCATTTATGTTTCTAAGGCACTTTAGCCTTTTAACTACCATAGTTTTAACATTTACACAACCATGGTTTGGGGTATTTCAGGTGGGTCGGACGTGGGTCGGACGGGCATGATTATAAGGAAGTAAAAGGGGTCTGTAATGGACCGACCCGATGTGGGTCGGACGTGGGTCGGTCGGACCAAAAACATGGTTTAAGGTTATGAAAATGATATGATGATGGGGATTGGTAGTAATGTGTTATAAGGATGTTAAGGACATATTAGGTGAGTTTAATGACACTTAAGTGGGTTAAAAGTGTATTAAAACGCGAGAGTAAAACGTGTTAAAAATGTAAAGTTATTAACCAAGTTAACGGGAAAGTATAAGCATTAGACTTTTAAAACAAACATGTTACCCCAATGTTAATAAAAGAACATGTGATGTCAACAGTTGTTCGAGAATTGCTCGAGGAAACATAAGTGGACGTGGTAAAGTGGGACTCCGGTGACAGGTATGGTTTTCTTGCAACCTGTGTACCCTAACGGATTACACCGGCTTGTATGCCAATATGTTTTCTGAGTGTTTGCCACCTTGTAAGATTAAAACATGTAATGAGTTTATAGCAATTCATTTATGTGGCGAATTTGGTATCCGATGCCGTTTAACCTCAAATATGTGTTAAACCTTAGCTAACTAAAACTAGGAACACATGAGTGATCGGTACTCGGAGTTGACGGCCCAAACCTTGGGACGTGCTAACCACGGCTATGTGTGAGTTAGTTGGATATTGTTGTTGTATGCAAGTGTGTGAACCTCCCTTGTGTGCTTAACTCGGTTATGACCGTATGGTTGGATGTGGTAGGCTCCATAATGGATCTCTAACCACTTAATATTTAACGTATGTATACTAATGGGGGGTGAGGAGTCCGGTCTGTTCCGGCCACGCGTGTGAGGATGGGGGTTCGTGCCATTATAGGTTCGACCCTCTGTGTATGTTATGGTTGTCTTCCCATTGGGTTTCCAACTTTCCCCTTTAGCTTAACCAAAGCTATATTACTGACTCACGTCGGGCCACGGGGGCATACTAATGGTTATGTTATTTCGGTGTGCTTGGGATTACTATATCCGACACACCTTGGGTATAAGTTAACCGTTCTATATAACCGGACGGTAACGAGGATGGTAACGAGCTTAACATGGGATTGGCAAAAATCCCTAGCTCACCTGGTATACTAATATGGTGGAAGGTTCCCTTGTGAGAACCGACATGGAATTTATGGTTGTATGTATGTGTATAATGCTATGCAATTCCCTTGCTATGCTTTGGTATATATATATATATATTGGATGTTTAAAATGAGTGCAACGTGTCATGTGTACATCGAAGCAAGAAAGGCTTGTTGTGTTGTGCTATGTGTGGAATGAGTTATGTTGTAGGATATGGAATGTGTGGATCATGGAAATGAATCCCAGTTGCGACAAGAGGCATTTAAGGATAACCCGATTAATGGGTACATGTCGTTTGCTAAGGAAGTAGCTCCGTTTAGAGGAGAGCCACTCTAGGCTTAAGAAATCATTGGATGGTTGGTTAAGTGTGGATGTGTTGGTTATTGGTTGAGCCCATTGGGCGAAATATTATGTGAGATATATTAATGGTTGTATGCATGATTTAAATATAATCAATGCATGCTAAGACGACAATTAGTCGTGCGTGGCCCGGTAGCATGCGGGCTGCGGGATTACCATACCAGCAAAGGTGCTGAGCCCCTTGGGGCCACCCCTTTCTCTTCTTTTCCTATTTCAGGTACGAAGTGCTGGAAGCCGTTCGAGAGTAGGACGGGCAGATGTTATACGTGGGTAGCCATTTAAATGGCATGAATGTGATAGGCGTAGTAAGACCGAAATTGTTATCGGCAGTAGTTGTAAATACTCGGTACAGGGGAAGTGTATGTATATAATAAATGTTGAAGATGGAATGAGTATTGTATTGAGTAGTTGCTCGGGAATCTAGTCCATCAGACCGATACAAATGTACATGAATTAGCCTTGTTAGCCACGAAGGTGGTTAACGGCGTGTAACACCATTGGAATAAGTAATGTGATGAGTTGAGTTTCCGCTGCAGATTGTTATTATGTGTTGATTGTTGGATGGTGTGTTACAAAAGTTTTTGTAGAAACTAAGTGTTTTAGGTGACTTTGGGAGTTAATATGACTTAGGGTCGACTATGAGTTAATAGTGATTAATTTGGTTAGTTAATCACCTTAAAAAGTTAGTTGGATGATTGAATAGAGTTGTGCAAAAATCTGTAGCAAAAATGAAGTATGAATGTCTTGGATGACTAGAAATGCATAAGTATGTGCAAGCTTGAAAATGATGAGTAGAAAGTGTAAAGGAAAGGAAATTATGCATGGAGTATAAAAATTGTAGGTGAAACAATTGAGTTAGTGAAGTTGTGAGCAAATGTGCGTCTTAGGAAATCTAGAAAAAAAGTTGCAAGTGCAGAAAATGAGAAAGGAAATTTTTATAATTGATCAAGATTAGGTGATGAGTTGATCAATGGATTGAGGCGGTTTGATGTGTCATTATGGTGTTAGAACATGTTTGGAAGCTTGTGGACAGGTTAGAAAAGAGTTGGGGAAGAAACAAGGTTAGAACAATAATTGAAAATTGTTAAATGTAATAGTGTAGCAGGGTCTGGGACCTACTCCTTGTATGTAGTGTCGGACCACATGTAAAAACTCACCGAGAGTAGCAATCTGAGAATGGTCCGGGACTTAGGACCAGGAAGATGTCCCGGATCACCCCCTAAAATGTACCTAAGAAAAATGCTGCAAGTTGGACCGGGACTTAGCTCAAGTATAAGGTCCCGGACCATGTTGAAAAACCTGCTGAAATTGCATTACCATATTGGTCCGGGACTTAGGGTAAGGATATAGTCCCGGACCACTTGAAATTTTGTCCCGAGAGTTGATTCAATGCATTGGTCCGGGAGTCAGGGTGCCGACCAAGTCCCGGACCGCCTTAAAAATGCCACCATGAGTGTCTAAATGCAACTAAATGAATGGGATTGATTGGCAATGGTATTAGATGATGATTAGGACTTGTTTGGTGACATGGAAAGGTGATTAGAAGTATGAACAAGTGTGAGATAGAATATGGAGTAAGAATTATATGTTTAATGTTCATGACAACATTAGGAACTTATAATCACAAGTGATAACGAATGAGAAACCTTGAGATAAGGTGGGTTGATAATTAGGAGATCAAAGAAATATAAGAAACGACAAGAGAGTGTCATAGGTAATAACAAGTAGTCGAGGTAAATAAAGAAAATTAACCGTACGACTGAATGAATGATGGAAACGAGATTTAGATGAGAAGAAAGCCGTGGTTAGGAGATCTTCAACTTAGGCTAGCCAACGCCAAGGTGACAGGTATGATTTTCTTGTAATCTGTTTGCTATCGAGTTACACACGGCTTGTGTGCTATTTGCTTATATTCACCGACCTAATAAGATAAATGCACGAAAATGTTTATTGCATTTTATGTATATCTCGATGCCTGTTGTGTAAGCTAACCAACCTTGTTTGAGTTCGTGATCTAACTGAGTATTGTAGACCGACTCACCATAGATTAACATTTTGGTTAGAGAGTCGATCCACAAAATAATTGAAAGTAAAAAGACACATAAGAATTCTCAACTAGAGAAAAACGATAGTTCAACTCCATGAACTCACTTGAAACGTGAAAAGAGATATACGGGGCTATTAAACCCCTTTTAATGGTTAGTCGACCTCCTATTCGAGGATTTGGCCCAACATAAGAAAATAACCTAAACTTATAAGTATTGGAAGTGTAGGGGCGACCCTTAAATCAGAGAATACAATGAATTAGGAAAACTCCCTAGGATTGTGAGATGCCATCAAGAGAGATGCCTGTAATTAGTATACATTATGGCTGACCCTAAGAGTAGGTTAGGGGATTGTTAGTCACGCGTGCAAGAAAGAGGGGACAAAAGAGAATATTCCTGATTTCATGGTCGAACTCCCTTGTTAGAGGCCTTGAACCATATAGTGGTGCCCTATAGGGCCGTGAGCCACATAGTGGTTCCCATTGGAGTAAGACTGGCAGAGCTTATCCATCTAAAGAGTTAAGTCGGGTTTCATGCGTTATAAAAGAAAGAGGGTTCAAGAGAATGGTTCTGGTTGCTTGTTGAACCTTCCCACCATGCTAGACCTAGTATGGTCGATACCGGGGAAGTAAGACTAGAGACTTAAAGCCCGGGGTGAGATCTATATGTGTGTCTCTGCTCGGAGGCCTGAAAGGATTAACTTAAGAATTATTCAAAAGTAGAATAATCAAGAAATGAGACCGAGACCAGAGGATGTCTACATATTTAAGAGAGTAAGTAAAACTATCCGACTAAGATGGATAAGTTATCAACTAATAAGAATGAGGCTCTACTTGAGATAGAGATTCTCAAGGCCTAAAGAACAAGTAATGTGATCTAACAAACGTAGTGTGTTAGCCTTATTGATTTTATTCCTTTGTATGACTACTTGTTGACACGAGCATGTTATGTGTTTACAGCATTTCATGTTATGATTTAAATAAAACCAATCGCATGTTCAGATGACAATTAGTTGAGTGTGGCCTGGTAGTAGTGGGTTGCACGACTACCATACCAGCAAAGGTGCTGAGCCCCTTTGGGGCCACCCGTTATTTTTTAGGTACACTGGAGCTGACCATCGTTCGAGAGTAGGACAGGATTGCTGCGGCATGGGTAGTTTATTTAATTACGTATGTAATTATTAATAGTGTAAGACCGAAACTGTTATCTGCAATTAGAATGTGATAGACTTGGTATAGTTTGGATTGTAATTGTTGAGAAACAGAATGAGAATGTATTGTATAAGTACTCAGGAATTCTGGTCCATCAGATCGTTACTGTTTGAGTTTAGGCCTTGTTAGTCACATAGGTGGCTAACGGCATTGTATCACCCACTGTTGTATTGGAACTTTTCACTGGGAATGTAATGACGAATGAGAAAATTAAGAGTTAAGGATGTGATTAGCGGTAGGGGTGTTACAAAAAGTGGTATCAGAGCATAGTAACGCTCTAATGACTAGAATTACGGAGCTTAGGAAACACCAAGCTAGGAATTAGAGACTTTGGGTTAAAGGTGAGCGATAGCGTGAGAGATACGCTAGATAGGAATTTCCAGTGTGTACTGAATACCTACAATATCCGACCCACCCTCCATATCCTCCTTTTTATAACTTAGGAAAGAACACCAAAGAGATGTAAAGTTCTCTCTTACTCGAGAAAAACCTGATCTGGCAGCTATGAATAATTCAGTTAGAACAAAAACTTGTCATACGGTAGATTTCAAGAATTGGAAATCCCGGCGACAGTTCCCATTTGCACGACATTACCCGCACTTAATAGCGGAAGATTGAGAATCATATCCATAGGTGAATGAAATTTTCGGCAGCATGGGTCGACATGCCTAGCAATCGAGAGAACCCTACCTGGCCAGCAAGAAGGAAAGGACTAGCCGTGCAACAAAGTGGAAAAAGAAGAAGTAACAAAACCCGAGACACATGTCTACGGGACCACGATAGTTAGATAATACCACCAATGGTATACTACCCGACTAAGGAACTAGTCAAGAATGGATAACTCCAAACCTACACACCCCAAGAGATTACAATATTTAAACGACATAGCTCAGACAGTTATAAGAACATTCACGAGAAATACTCTAATGGGACTACGACGTAGTGCCTAACTAAGAGTCAAGCCTCGGTAGCCACGGTAAATGTGTGGGGACGAGCAATAAGGAAAGACACAAAACTAAGTACATAGGGGTCTCCGAGAATGGAGAAGCACCTTGATTAATGACTACCATGTCAAGACCAATGAGAAGCTTTTCGGAAGGTTGACTATCAAGATTAGAGGATGAAAGGAAGAGCCAATAAGACTACCGAATACGGTGCGGATGGAAGCAATATCGCAACCCGTAGGTGTTGAACCGATAGCCAGCCTGCACGGCGTACTAGCCATGGCAAGTGTTGTGATAACAAGACTATTCATAGAAACTTTTAATGACTAAGAAGTACTTAGTAAAGTACTACGATGGCGAATGAAGCAATTATAGGATCATAAATCCTAAGAACGTGAAGAACGAAACCTTGAAAGGGCTTAACGGCCAGACCATTGTATTAAAGAGTATACCAGTCAGCGGGAAGCAAGACTCAGTCAACACCACCAGACATTGAAATACCATGAAATTTTTTTCTTCCAAACTCAAATTTCATTCAAAACCTCTGATTTTTTTAAACCAAACCCGGAAGACCTACACCGACGCCAACGCCACACAGAGCAGGTAAGTTACACCCATTTCATGTCCGAACAACTTTAGGACAGTCAGACAATCCGAGGGTATCAACCAGAAGGAAAGGACCCGGTCTGTGCTAAAAATAGAAAGAAGGTAGAATATACCTAAGAACATAGGGTAAATTTCCCTTGATTAAGTTTAGGAAAACCCACATATGTGTTATGATAAGTGCGGAATTTATCTATATTTCTATGCTTAATATGATTAATATTTTATTGGATTATATGATAAATTCCTTACTTATATGTTATTTTATGTTATATTGGAAGAACTCCCCTTACTTGTGATTTTATGCTAAAACAGGTTAAAAACGCTGAAGAAAATGTCTAGTAACATTTGTCTGCTAGACAATTAACTCGACCAATATATCTTGTGCGGGCCACATATACACACTAGACTCGTCAACATGCACAACTTCATGCACATGTGGGCTGGAAATATGTATCCCATTATCAGAGCCCACGTGATTCCTTTATGGAATATCAACAACTATGCGCAGCCTTTCTGGACCTACACGAACGGAAAGGGCTGCACTTGGGCCGACAACAGTTAAGCTACAGGCGCATGCTCTGATGGAGATTGGCCGACAAACTCACGCACGAAGTTAGACAAAAGGGAGAGGCGCTGGAATATGGTCATCATTGACCTGCAACACCTGCACGTTAATATAGCCCACAAACTCCAATGACAATCTTGACCGGCATGTAATTGGATAGGCGGATAACAGTTCTCGCATGAATGCATAGAAGACGGCCCATGCAGAGAGAATACAACCACACAGGGGATATAAGTGAGATACGAAACACAATTCAAAGAAGACAAGTACGATACAGAATTTAGGAGCCCTAGCCGCGAGTATAGGGAGCCGAGTTGGAAAGAGAGAAGTCTAACAATTGAGCAATAGATAGACAACAGCCGCCGGGGGAATAGACTCGTCATTCAAACCCGAGAGCAGCCACAGACTCATCACACGACAGAAGAGAATTCTCAACCAAAGACGCATACGAAACAGAGGGGGAGATACATACAGTTCTGACAGACCGGAGTAAAGATAGAGACTGGATTCGTCATCGTTCTTCAATCAGATGACATTTTCTAATCTCTTTAATATTGTTTATTTTCTTTGTCTCCGATGTCTGAGTAGTCGTTTAGAATTTTGGTTTTCTATGGACAACTAGTTATTATTTTGCTTCCTGAGTTTAAATACTAATTCTATAGTGGTTGTAGTTTTATTCCTTGTTTATTATTGAATTCTCTTGTGATTATTTATTCCTTGAGTTTATTTGGTATGAATTGCTTACAAGTGAGAACTGCGGCGTTCATTAGACCATAGGAATATTACCAGTGAAACTACAGATGGCAATTCCTAGGGATTAGCTGACTAGAAACCAGATGAATCATTAACGCTATTAGTTAATTTGTAAATTCATAACGAGAGTTAGAATTTGGGAATTGCTAGTGAATCTATCTTGCGGGAGACCGGTTTTAGATTAATTTAGATCTGAGGTTGCAATCTAGAATTTGGAAAACACTCAGGAAGGGAATTGATAAACTTGGGAGAAGTAGTAAACCAGGATTCACTCTTTAGATTTATCAGACAATCACTTTTAATTGTTTTTGTTTTAATTAAATTGTTTATTTAATTTCTGCAACCAAACCCCCAATTATTATTGTTATTTTCCTTCAGTTTATCAGTTAGTAGATTAAAGACTCAAACTAGACACAACCTCCTTTGGTTCGATAACCTAGAGAATATTACCTAGGAAAACTTGCTACGATAGACCAGTACACTTGCTGCAATACGCTTTTGCCCGTACAAGTTTTTGGCGCCGTTGCCGGGGAGGCACGGTTATTTAGTTTAGTCTTTATTCTATTTTTATTTTCTTTTCTTTTACTTTGTTTAGTTTGTTTTTAGTTTATTTGTGTTTTGTTTTATTTTGTTAATTGTTTGCTTGTTTTTTATATTTATAGTAATTTTATTTTCGGGATTAGTATTTCGTTTGGGTTTATTTCATTTTATTTTTGTTTCTACTATTTTTATTTTATTAGTTTAAATTTTTGTTTAGCATTGTTCTAATTTTATGTTCGTTTTATTTTTATTTTCTTTAGTTTGATTTAGTTTCTCTTTTATTTGTTTATCTTTATTTTGTTTCTGTTTATTTTATTTTTATTGATTGATTTTTGTTTAGTTTAATTTTATTTAAGTTTTCGTTTCGTTTTGTTTACATTTGTTTTACTCATTTTGTTTCCTTTAGCTAGACCTTATTTTATTTTAGTCTTTCTTAAATTTGATTATTTTTGTTCTGTTTCTATTTTATTTCAATTCGGTTAGTTTTATTTTGTTTGGATATATTTTTATTATCATTATTGGTAGTTTAGTTGGTATTCTTTTTCTGATTGAGTTTAGTTGTTGTTTTTGTTTTAATTACAATTTATTTACTTCGGTCTGCATTAGTATTTTACCTTTCTTTTATTGTTTTAAGTTTTGTTTATGGTACTTACTCGTTCTGCAGGAGAACCAGAATTTGAGTTTGATCCAGAGATTGAGAGATTAGCTAGAAGCATTCGTCAAGAGCTCAATCTGGAATCAGTAAGTGAAGAGGAAGAGGTTCTACAGTTGTTAGAAGAGGAGGAAGACAGTTGCTCTGCAGAACCACTAGTTGATCAAGTTAATCAAGGGAAAGCAGACATGAGTGGAGTTGTCAACCAGGAGAGACGGATGAATGACTACACTCGTCCTAGTGTAGAGGGACTCATGTCACCTATAGTGATCCCTGCATTACAACCTGGAGCTGAATGGACATTCAAAACCCACTACATCACAATGGTTTTGAATGCTCCACAGTTCAGCGGGACAGTCATAGAGGACCCGTATGTTCATCTTACATCTTTCCTGCGACTGGTTGGAGCTTGTTCTACTCCAGCATCACAAGAGGTAGCTCGTCTCACCCTATTTCCATTTTCGCTGAGAGGTCGCTGCAGAGTGGTTGAATTCTTTGGCGCCCAACAGTATCACCAGTTGGATCGATTTAGCTAATGCTTTTCTGGTAAAGTATTTTCCTCCTTCTCGTATGCTGATAATGAGGGGGAAATTACTAATTTCAAGCAATGCAGTGGTGAAACTCTTCCTGAAGCGTGGGAAAGATTTAAAGGAATTGTTAGGAGAGTTCCTCACCATGGCTTGGGGAAGAAGTAGTCCTACAATCATTTTATAAAGACTTGGACCCCCAGAGCCAAATACTGGTGGATACGTGTGCTGGTGGGAGCCTTATGGAGTTGCTCATTGCCCGTATAAAAGAGCTTTTGGAAACATTGACAAATTCAGCTAATCAGTGGGGTGGTGCTAGAGCTTCTTCTATAGTTCCTTCAAAGAAAGTTGCAAGTATTTATGAGGCAGATTCACATGCTCTCCTTGCTGCTAGGATGGAGGGTATGTCAAAACAGTTTGAGAAAATGTGTGCCTTCATGAGTTCGACATCAAATGTGCCGGTTGCTTCTGAGTCATTACCTCCATGTGAATTTTGTGGGAGGAGTTCTAGTATGTGTCAGTGTACCCCGCATCAGAATGAGGAGATGAACTATTTGGGTAACAGACAGGGAAACTTATACAACGATCAGAATAATCAGGGGTATTACCAACAGCAACCAAGATATCATAATAACTTAAATCAAGGCTCAGCTCAGAATAATCAGGTGAACAATAGTGGAGCTGGCATTTCTTCGAGTTTAGAGGCTACAATTCATGAATTTGTCAAGTCAACCACTATGAGATTTGTAGAGCAAGACAAGATAAATAATAGAATAGAGAAGCGGTTGGATGAACTTGCCCAACAACTTGCTCAGCGTCCTCCTGGAGCTTTGCCAAGTCAGCATGAGAGGAACCCAAGGGAGCAAGCCAAAGCTGTTTCTGTTGTGGAAGATGATGCTCCACTTGCTGCTGCAGTTCAGCCTGTTCGAAAAGAGGTTGAGGACTCCAGTAAAGTTTTTGAAACACCAAAGGAGAAGGAGTCTCCTGAAACTCAACCTTCTTACTCTTCTGTTTCTAATCGTAAATTTGAAGAACCTATTCCTTTCCCTGACAGGTTAAAGAAAAGAGACCTTGATGAACAGCTTGGAAAATTTCTCAAAATTTTTAAGAAATCAACAAAAGATATGCCTTTTTCTGATGTGCTTAAGTATATGCCAAATTATGCTAAACTGGTCGAGGAAGGGAAATAAAGCGACGTTGCAGGAAAAGGAAAGGAAAGGTGAAGAAGGTAACTACTAGGAGTGGTAAAGGTAAAACTACTGAGCTTGAGGTGGTGAATATAGAGGAACCGGTGCTAGAGAATGAGTGTAATTGCAAAGCCACCCAATCTCCACCACCTACAGTTGAAGTTGCTTCTTCAGTTCCCTTCCCAAACAGAACCAAGCGTTCCAAGGAGGATAGTGAGTTTGATAAGTTTCTTACTTTACTCCGTTAACTATCTGTTGATATTCCTTTTGTTCAATTAGTTGCGAAGGTGCCTAATTATGCCAAGTATTTAAGGAAGCTTTTATCTAATAAGGCAAAGTTAGTTGAGACAGGGACTATTCAGCTTACAGAAACTTGTTCAACAATCATACAGAAGCGCCTACCAGAAAAATGCAAAGATCCTGGAAGTTTCACAATTCCATGCAGAGTAGGAGACATTGACTTTGACCACTGTCTTGCTGATTTGGGAGCGTCGATCAGTCTCATGCCATACACCGTATTGAAAAGCTCGGAATTAGGGACTTACAACCTACATGAATGACGCTTCAGCTAGCAGATCGCTCAATTGTTTATCCTTGTGGAATTGCGAAGGATGTGATGGTTAAGGTGGAGCATCTATACTTCCCTTGTGATTTTGTCGTACTCGACATGGCTGCAGATCCGTCAGTTCCTATCATCCTTGGAAGACCCTTCCTAGCAACAGCCAACGCTCGAATCGAAGTTGCTCACGGTACGATTACTTTGAATGCTGAGGGTGAGCAACTACAATTTTATGCTGGTAGGTCTTCAAAACAAGTTTTGGAAGCTTCTCGAACTTCTTGTCGATGGGTTCCAAAGAAAGCTCAATCATCTGGAGTCTCTTGAGAGAACGAGACACGTCTAGCCAAAGACGTTAACGAAGGGCAGCTGGCTGGGAGGCAACCTAGCGTTATATTTTATTTTTGTTTTTCTTTTTAGATGAATTCTTCATGATGATACTGCAACGAGGCTGCAACACTTGAGCACAGCTCAAGTGTGGGGTGGGGTCGTTCTACATATGTCAACAACAAAATCCAGGGGAGTTCTAGTTTTAATTATCTTTAAATTTTTGTTTTTGATAATGACTACTTTGTTGTCTGTTTTCCTTCGGACATAAATGTTTTTATGTGTGCTCAGAATTATTCACTCTTGCCTTGTCACACAATGAGGACATTGTTTAATTTTAAGTGTGGTGTAGGGAGTGACCTTCAGTTATCACTTCAGACCACTAGTTTTTGTTTGTTTTCAGGTGATGAATAATGTGCTTCTCTATGCTGTTAAATGTTGAATTTTGGGTGAAAATATTTGTGGGAGTTTGAAATTGAGCCTGATGACAACCTTAAAAATCTTTCTGCTTTAAAGTTGTCTAATTGTATTGTTTTTCTTAAATTTATTCTGTTTTCACTGAAATTTGATGGATTGGCTGATTGTGGAGACTCAATGCGTTTAGCTTTGGATCTTGGGAATGATGTGAATGTTTGGAATGAAAGGATAAGGCAAGGTACTCCTCTGATCAAAAAAATTCCTAAACCGAATCAGGTCTTTTATCTGGTTATTAAGTCCTCGAGGTGCTTTATCACCTATCTACCTAAGGTCTTGTGATCTGGGATAGCTGGCCCAAAGCCGTTACATGGATAAAGAGAAAAGTCTGGGTGAAGGAACAACTATGCAATTAATTAAATAAATCGTTTATTTTTATTTCTTGACGATGAAAACTTTTTGCATACGAAATATTTAATTGCAGTTTTTTTTTTAGTTTTTGATCATGAGTGCGTGGTGTTGAAAGGTATTGCAGAATAAGGCATTACTTCACACCCCTTGTCATCCAAAGGGTAAAGGAATGAAATTGGTGGAAGGTCCTAAACTAATCTGTGTTTCAGTTTCACCAATTCAGTTTATTCATGCTTTTATTAAAATTATTCTCTATTCACTGTTTGTGAAAACTGACAGTTTAGAGCAGATTGATTTTTCTGATTGTCATTTTGCTTGTTTTCCTTCTGCTTATGCTTAATCCCCGAGTTTAGTGTTTTGGTTTGGAGCAGTTATATTCTTTATTTGCTTGAGGACAAACAAAAGCTAAGTGTGGGGTAGTTGATAAGTACGGAATTTATCTATATTTCTATGCTTAATATGATTAATATTTTATTGGATTATATGATAAATTCCTTACTTATATGTTATTTTATGTTATATTGGAAGAATTCCCCTTAATTGCGATTTTATGGTAAAACAGGTTAAAAACGCTGAAGAAAATGTCTAGTAACATTTGTCTGCTAGACAATAAACTCGGACCAATATATCTTGTGTGCGGGCCACATATACACACTAGACTCGTCAACATGCACAACTTCATGCACATGTGGGCTGGAAATATGTATCCCATTATCAGAGCCCACGTGATTCCTTTATGGAATATCAACAACAGCTATGCGCAGCCTTTTTGGACCTACACGCATGGAAAGGGCTGCACTTGGGCCGACAACAGTTAAGCTACAGGCGCATGCTCTGATGGAGATGGGCCGACAAACTCACGCACGAAGTTAGACAAAAGGGAGAGGCACTGGAATTTGGTCATCATTGACCTGCAACACCTGCACGTTAATATAGCCCACAAACTCCAATGACAATCTTGACCGGCATGTAATTGGATGGGCGGATAACAGTTCCCGCATGCATGCATAGAAGACGGCACATGCAGAGAGAATACAACCACACAGGGGATATAAGTCAGATACGAAACACAATTCAAAGAAGACAAGTACGATACAGAATTTAGGAGCCCTAGCCGCGAGTATAGGGAGCCGAGTTGGAAAGAGAGAAGTCTAACAATTGAGCAATAGATAGACAGTAGCCGCCGGGGGAATAGACTCGTCATTCAAACCCGAGAGCAGCCACAGACTCATCACACGACAGAAGAGAATTCTCAACTAGAGACGCATACGAAACAGAGGGGGAGATACATCCAGTTCTGACAGACCGGAGTAGAAGATAGAGACTGGATTCGTCATCGTTCTTCAATTAGATGACATTTTCTAATCTCTTTAATATTGTTATTATTTCTTTGTCTCCGATGTCTGAGTAGTCATTTAGAGTTCTGGTTTGCTATGGACAACTAGTTATTATTTTGCTTCCTGAGTTGTTAAATACTAATTCTATAGTGGTTGTAGTTTTATTCCTTGTTTATTATTGAATTCTCTTGTGATTATTTATTGCTTGAGTTTATTTGGTATGAATTGCTTACAAGTGAGAACTGCGGCGTTCATTAGACCATAGGAATATTACCAGTGAAACTACAGATGGCAATTCCTGGGGATTAGCTGACTAGAAACCAGATGAATCATTAACGCTATTAGTTAATTTGTAAATTCATAACGAGAGTTAGAATTTGGGAATTGCTAGTAAGAATCTATCTTGCGGGAGACCGGTTTTAGATTAATTTAGATCTGAGGTTGCAATCTAGAATTTAGAAAACACTCAGGAAGGGAATTGATAAACTAGGGAGAAGTAGTAAACCAGGATTCACTCTTTAGATTTGTCAGACAATCACTTTTAATTGTTTTTGTTTTAATTAAATTGTTTATTTAATTTCTGCAACCAAACCCCCAATTATTATTGTTATTTTCCTTCAATTTATTAGTTAGTAGATTAAAGACTCAAACTAGACACAGCCTCCTTTGGTTCGATAACCTAGAGAATATTACCTAGGAAAACTTGCTACGATAGACCAGTACACTTGCTGCAATACGCTTTTGCCCGTACATGTTATCATAGGATGATACAAGAGAAGCAGACAACATCATACTTCACAAATTAGCAATAGTTAGGTGTGTGACGGACAATACGAGTATATAAAAAGAAGATGTGAGATGACCAAACTCCAAAGGAGCTTGCGGGCCTGATAGACTTAATTATGAGTTAGTCGGGTAAGTAGCAATGTATCAGTAAGGTACCCCATATAAGTAAACGAGTAGTGTAAGGAACATGAGAAGTAGTCAACTCCATACAACAGTTAGTAATGCAAATTCAGACCAGAACAGCTGATTACCTCGAACAATTGAAGAAAAAGAATAAAGTTGAGCTAACGAGTCTAAAGGAATAAGAGAACTCATTCCAGGAAAATAGATAAGAGTTAGGAAGTGCGAGGAGCACTAATTATTGTGTACTGACATCTGATATGTCTCAAGATTTGTGAAGGAAACACATGGTAGCCAGAATGAATTGCCAGCTTAAACATAGTAAGGAAAATTCCTAACATCGACATACCCTCAAACGCTCGAAGACTCAGGTCCATAGGTGAATGGTTAATGATCTACCCGAGAACGGGAGACATTATAACCCTAAATGGGACAGTTTGAAATATGGTACCACAAGGTGGTGTAGTTAACGCAACATACCTAAAGTACAAGCCAGATGAAATGGCGTAACTCAGCAACACCCAGGAATAATCCTTGAAAGATGTTTAAGTCAAAAACTGTTGAACGAAATATCATGATAGAAACACATGAGTTTAAACGAATACTCAGTTAAAACGCCAAAGGGAATCCACCTAACAAAAGGTACTCTAAATTGCCAAGGCACTGATTAATATCAGGTTGCCTAAGGGGCCTCCCATGAAAGGAAGCATGATGCAATAACCTTGTCATGGAGCCCATTACCACCTCCAATCTACCTAATGGTGTACAGAGAAGTAGAAACTTATGTGAACAGCCTACAATGAGCAGAGCTTAAGGCAACTTGGCTTATAAGCCGTGAACCAATTATGACACGTAGATTCAGACAGTTGCAAAACCTATATAGAGTCATGAGAAGAATCACCGAGAATGGCACCAATAACAGAAGAGATTACTTTATACAAATGAATAGAGCGGAGAACGGACCACTCATTATAGGAGTGGGGATACCTCTCGTTATTATAGGGCCACTAGAGCGGTGATTGCAGACCCTCTAGAAGAAGGCTTTAACCTATTAATAATTGAAGCTTAATTTAGCTCATTTTATTCACCTTTCTTCAATCTATCTTTGAGATAAACATCAAGCAATTTCCATGGCTTCTTTCCAGCAATATTATCTTGTATTAAAGGGAATATTTTCGGTTCAATATAGAACAAGGACCAAGGTTGGCTAAAATCTTCATTTAAGGTAAAACCCTACCTTAAGCTTTCTCTTTGATTTCTGGAAATTCCAAGGCTGTTTCCTATGAGTTTACATGCACATTTTCTCTTCAATATCATGTAGAAGCAGTAGCTAAGCCATTGGTTTACGGTTGGCCGAATTCAAGGACAAATTCCACATCTTAAGGAATTTTGTCTAGGTGAATTCTTACACCTTCTTACTTTGTTGTAATCTTGTTAATTACCATGGTTTTCTGGTGATTTTGATATTCTTTTACCTCTGTAAAAATACCTTGGTAAAGCTCTAAGATTTTAAGGTAAAAATCTAGGTTTTAATGGCTTATAGTTGTTCTTATGGCTAGTTCAATTTTAGAACATAAATATGTCATGTCTTGCTGTATAAAACATGTTGAAGAAGCTATCAAAATCTTTCTCAAGCTTCCATGACCAATATAGACATCAAGCTTATTAAATCAAGGTATAAACACCTTAATATTATGTTAATATGATTTATAAGCTTGTGTTACATTTGTGTCGTGAGTGAACATAATTAAATGGTCATTTTTGACAAGGAAACTTTATAGAAAACTTGACTAATTAATTAAGTGGTTAAATAACATAATTATCAACTTTAAGACATTATGTGGAAGTTTTGGTAAATATTGGGAAAATCTGGAGCAAGGCCGATAGTTATTATGTTTTTGATGACATTTAAGTTTAATTTAAATTACAAGTTTATGGATGTAATAAGGCCATGTCATTAGACCGTTTTATTTAAGTTTGAAAGTACATTTAAATTATTGTATGCAATTTAGCATAAGGTTTGGGGTGAAAACAGAAATTTAATAAACTTTGGAGGGTTGTAAAAGAATATAGCCGAAAACTAGGGGTTTGAATGAGTTTAAATGGAAATTATAAGACTTTATAAAGTTTTAGGGTAAAATTGTAAATATTGGAAAGATTAGGGTAATTCTAGTAACTACCGGGAACTGGGGGGTCAAAACTATGTTAGAGGTCAAATGTTGACCATATCGGAGACTTTGACCAGATTTGATAATTTATTGAATTAAATACTAACTTATAATAAGTTATGTATTAAATTGCAAAGTTATATAATATTTGGGGTGTATTTGGAATTACCAAAAGTTTAGGGTATGAAATGGATTTTTAAACACCCACGGTCTATTGGGAATTTTTAGAAATTTATTGTGTTGATTTTGGAGTTAAAATTAATTAGGTGTATAATATATAGTTTATTATGTCATTATTATGCTATGCATAATAAAAGGGGTCAAATGGTAATTTAAGAAAGTTAGTAGGGTTGGAAATAATCTGGATAGTATATGGGTCTGTTCGAAATTTTTATAATGTGTTACAACCATAGGTTATACAAATATAAGAGTACAATATCATAATATAAGGTATATGGTATAGTTGTAACAATATAATAACATTTGGGGTTATTATGTAATTTTTAAAAGTATATGTGAAAAGAATAAAAACCGAAAGACTTAGGGTCTGTTCGGTAATTTATGACATATTATAACTATAGGTTATAAATGGTATGAAGATATTAGTGTATAAAATATAGTTTATGACTATAATATAACATTATATAAATAATGTGGTGGCGTTGTAAGTAAAAGAATATGAGTGGGCTGTTACAGTAATATGGAGTATTTGGAAATGAAATTTATAATATGGTCTATAATGTTATAATGGTGGTAACAATTATAAGATAATAATATTCATTATGGAGGAATGAATACATTATAAGAAATACCATATGTTAATAAATGGTCCCATAATTCATATATAAAAAGTGTATGTTATGGAGCGAATTATATAATATGGTGTACTAACCATATAGTATCAGTAGTGGAGTAATATAAGATGAGAAGATCTTATAAACATTAGATAAGGAATTCTAATGTTATAATGTGCACATAAAATAATAATGAACTATATGATTCACGATATTTGATATGAATTATATAAGTATTATATACTTGGATAAAGTTAACCAAGATAAATACAACTTGACTTGGTCAACTAAATTGACCAACCTTTGGGTAATAAAAATACTAAGGAGAAGTATATAAAATAAGATCCAGCTATACATAAAATATAGTGACAACTATATAAATATACAATGGTATAATATTGTACATGTGATCATGACTATATATCTAAGTTATATATATAACCACAACCTATAATTAAAGGATATAGCTGTTAGGAGGCTATATCATAGTCAATAATGTACGACAATATAACACCGACATAACGAAACCCAAAAATCCGAGAACCGACAGTGGTATAATAATTGGGAATTAATCGGGAATGATTAGTGACGTTACGGGGTATCGTATAGCTTTGTTGCACAAATTACTAATACGTAGTATGTACGTATTATCAGATTGTTAGAGGCTTTCCCGAGGAGCATCTGATTAGTGTGATAGACATTGAGCTTGCATATATTTCGGTGAACGGTATGTTGTTATGTGTCTTAATTGTCTCTGAGGAATTCCTCAGTTCAGACTTTTGTGAAAATCAATGATAAGATTGAAAGTCTGATTGTTTGAATTAATATGATTGAACTGTATATTAATGTTGTTTATTTATTACTGTTACGCGATAACTGTTATGCCCCAGATTTTTTTTTATTTTCTTTCTGATTCGCAAAGGGAGTCTATATTAATTTGATCTTATATTAGAGAGTCTATGACATTCTTCTAATGTTAATATGTTAGCTTGAGGAAGGAGGGTTACAACTGTCTTCTTCCTTGTTGTTATTTATTATTTTCTTAAGAGAGAGATTTATTAAACTATTTTATTTCCTCCTTCTCTCTTATTCTAATTCACGTTCAATTATTCCCCTTCCTTCATCTCTCGACATTCTCTACGCGTTCAAGTTCTCCTCCCTTTTCTCATTCTCTTCTTTAAGTTTCTCTCAATTATTAATCGCTCGAGATCTGCTGGTGGAATTTTGTTCGTCTATCAGTTGTCAGTCAGGTTTGGGTTGTAGATATGGTTCTCTCCTCCATTGAGTCTCCTTTTTCTCTTTTCTAATTTTTATTTTGTATTTGGGAATGGTTCAATTCGAGGGATTATCGTTGAGTGGAGATTCGAGGAGGGTGTTTCATAGAGTCCGCAAAGATGGCTTAGCGTCGGATGTGAGGTAGGTGGTGAATGGATTCGGGTGGGTGTGTTCAACCACGGGGGATTTCCGTTCTTATTAGTTTTCTGTATATCATTGCTTTATTCTCAAGTGTTGACGTTTTTGGTTGATTTTGATGTGCGTTTGATGCGTTAAAACCCCGTGGAAATGTGTTTTCGATTGGTTATTTTGATACTATAAGTTATATATGTTTTGTGGGGAATTTATGGCTTGGTTCTGGCTGTTTTCCGCAATTGATTTTGCAGTTTTCGCAGTGTCCGAGCATGCGTCCGAACATTGAAGTTCGGACATCATGCGCAGGTAGACTTTCGGACTCTCAGTGTACGTCCGAACATGCAAGGTCGGACGCATGTTCGGACCTGCCTTTGTTTTCGCATAACTTCTTCGTCTGAGCTCCGTTTTGAGTGCCGTTTGCGGCGTTAGATTCATCTTTTCGAGTAATATCTGTTTAAATATGTTTTAGCACATGTATATGTGTAATTTGATTTGAAAATCTTTGATAAGCCTCTGAACTCTGATTTGCTCTAAAAGTGAGTATCAGCTTCTGACTTTGGTTTTGACTTTCGTATTTCATTGGTCTTGGCTTAAGACTTCTGTTTCAGCTGATGAATTGTGTTTTTGGTTGTGTTAAGCCTTGGGCTTGGGTGTTAGCGCTTAGCAACGCCCTCTGTTCTGTTTCGATTAAGCTTATTGTTGAAGACCTAAGTTTTGCATATGATTGCCTCTTCAGTCAAAGTAGCGATGCAGAAAGACTCGACGTTGTCACAAACTTACCAGCTCGAGTACCTCTTCAGAAGCATCTGTCCGCGTGTTCCTATATGCCAAGAAGCGCGACACTACTGAGTGGCTGTGGAAATCTCGGATAGTTGGGAGCGCGCGCAAACGTGAGAACGTGACGCACAAGGAGCTCCATAACTCCGATACTTGTGGAACAAACTCAAGGAGCCGTTTACATGAAGACTTTACCGAAGATTTAGGATATAGTTAAACAAGTATATAAGCATATGGTTGTAATTAGTTTAGGTGGGCATTCGAGATTATTCAGAGAGAGAAACACCGCTTTTGAGAGAGAAAATATTCTTGAGAGATCTTAGTGAGATAGTGTCAGTTAGCTTAGGTATTTATTACCTAGAGAGCACACATAGAACACTCCCCTTTACTCCTTGTTACGCATTGATCTAAGCCGAGAGTAGAGCGTGTTGGATGAGACAGAGTACCTCTGTCGAATCCCAAGATAGGAAGCTAGGTTGTAATTCACATTGAGTTTCAATACAAGCAAAGTCCTATCTTGTCAATTTAAAACAAAAGCTTCCGCGTTATTAGTTTCTGCATACATTTATTCTTCAAGCAGAGTTAGTCTGAGACTAACACCTCAGACCTACTCGGTCAGCACCCCGATCCCATTAAGTGGTATTAGAGCCTGTGTTGGCTGACAATTCTCTCAAAATGGCGGAAATCTCGAAGACCAACAACAACAGAATGCAAGTGGAGAACCCAAAGCTAACTTCCACAAACTACAACATGTGGAAAAACGAGATGGAGTCACACCTCCAATCACTTAATCAACAACTCTGAACGGTAGTGACGAAAGGAAATTTCCCAGTACCTGAAGGGAAAGATCCTAGTTCCTATACCGTTGAGGAGCGCAGATGTGTTGAACTAAATGCCCAAGCCGTAAGAGTCATCTACACTAGTCTCTCTCCACCCGAAAGAAGAAGAGTGTATCACATCAAGGTAGCCAAAGACATCTTGGATCATCTTTGAGCTGTTCACGAAGGGAATACTGAGCTTCGAAAGTAAAAAATACAAGAACTGAAGATGGACTACGAAAACTTCGTGGGAAAGCCTGGAGAATCGCTCAGCGACATGCTTGCACGATTCACTGAACTCACTGCTACTATGGAAGAGATGCAGATTGGAGAGTCAAATGAAAATATCAATAACAAATTTCTGGATAGTCTGGGCGAGGAATGGACCAAAAGTGTGATCTCTACGAAGGCGTCCAAAAGTCTAGAAAAATGGACTTTGACTGACTTGGGATCCTATCTTCAGTCCATCAACAAATACAAGATGAATATCAAAAATAGAGGTAATACTTCTCACTCAAACCATACTGTTTCTTTTTCCAATGTGAATCAAGCTTTGCAGGTAAAGACTACACCCAGCCAGACATCAGCTCACCAGAATGAGTCATTCCACTATGAGACTACCTCTCCAAATCAGGATTTAATCCAACAGCTTCGGGACACTCTGATTGACGGCATAATAGAGGAAGGATCAGCGAACACCTTCGAAGATATGGCCATGCTGGTCAAGAACTTTAAGAGATTCATGCGAGATCAATCAGAAAGGAACAGTCCAAACAGGTTCAGTCAAAGCCAAAACCGACAATATCAATCCTACAACCGTAATCAGCAAGGCACTACTGGAACTGGAGACCGAGTATGCTTAAAATGCCTGAAGCCGGGGCACTATGCCAACAACTGTCCTCTCAAGAAAAAAGATGATCGTGAGCAATCATCACTGATAGCAAATTCAGCATGGGGAGACTCTGACTTAGAAGAACCTGAGATGGGAATGCCAAGCCTAATCTGCCTTATGGCTCACAAAAGCCAGGTATGCAAGAGTCCCTCTTCAGAGGTAACTGAATATTTCACAGACTCATGTGCTATTCCATCTTTAGATTTATCTACTTACTACATAGACCCAAATCATCCTGAATTTGAATTAACTGAAGAACAAGAAAGAATAGCCTCTCTTTACGAAGAAATTCATGTGCTAAAGGGTCATGTCAACAACGATCGTCTTAAATTGCAAAAATCTGAAGAAAAAGCTGAAAAACTTGAAAGAGAGTTAAGAGATGCTCACAGTCTCATCAACTCCTTAAAAACCCAAGTTTCTTCCCTACAGAAAAATCGTTCCAAAATTCCACAAAAGTTCTTTAAACCAATCACCTTTGTTCGTGAGGTTGCTGCCATGCAAAAGCCAAAATTCTTTGAAAACGAACTCCGTGAGTCAAAAGAAAGACAAGTTCGACTTGAGAAAGAGGTCGATTCCCTGAATATCGCCCTTAAAAAAGGCACGGATGGAATCGGTCTCATCATCTAATCCTCCTCACTGGCTGAAAAACAAAGGCAAAGTTAATCTGCCAAAAATGGCCTCAAAACCCAATGATCTTCAAAGAAGGAAATTCCAAAAAGAAAAATTTGAAAACAAATTTCGTTGGCAAAAAAAGTATGTTCATCTACCTTCTTTACTAATTTGTGGTTACTGTGGCTACGACGGACACATTCACTCATCGTGTCATAGGCTTGGCAAAGATTTATCTTTCAATATGCAACGTTTACATACTCTGTCTAAAGCACGACATCGTCATAGCTCTTTTTCAAAGAGGGAACCCAAGTTCGCCTGGGTTCCCAAGTCTAACTTCTGATTGTCTTGTAGGGAGAGACCGTGGACAATGACTCTTGGTTTCTAGATAGTGGATGCTCACGACATATGACAGCAGACCCTGACAAGTTCACGACTCTCTCTCAACACTATGGGGGAAAAGTCACTTTCGGCGACAATGCTCATGGTGAAATCATTGGTATTGGAACCGTCGGTAATCCCTCTCTTTTTAAGATAGAAAATGTTAATTTAGTAGATGGACTTGGACACAGCCTTCTAAGTATCTCTCAAATATGTGATCTCTCTAATGTTTTTCTTTTCTCGGCCTCTGACTGCAAAATCTTTGACGAGCAAACAGGTCTTCTGAAAGCCACTGGTATAACGGTGAACAATCTTTACAAGTTATCTCTTGAAAACCCTAACCTAGATGTTAGTCTTTGTCTTAGTGTACAGGACAAGAATATTTCCTTATGGCACTTTCGTCTAGGTCATGCACACGGCAAACTACTAAAAAAAATCAAAAACAGAAATCTTGTAGTGGGACTTCCTCAGACAAACTTCTTCCAAACCGACACCCTCTGTCCTGCGTGCGTACAAGGGAAACATTCTAGAACAAGCTTTCCAGGTAAAACAGAGATGTCTACATCATCTCCGCTGGACATGCTTCACATGGATCTATGTGGACCAATGCGTGTTCAAAGCAAGAGTGGTAAGAAGTACGCTCTAGTCATCGTCGATGACTATTCGCGCTGGACATGGGTACTCTTTCTAAAGAACAAGTCGGAAACATTTTCTAAATTCGAAACTTTGTTCAAACTGATTACTAACAAACTGTCCACCACTGCCAAGACAATTCGATCTGACAACGGTACAGAATTTTGCAATACAGTTTTCAGAATTTTGCAGGACAAAGGGAATCATGCATCGAACGTCAGCTGCTCGTACTCCACAACAAAATGGAGTTGAAGAACGAAAGAATCGCACCCTAGTAGAAATGACAAGAACAATGCTCATTGATAGTAACCTTCCAGCCTCATACAGGGCAGAAGCTATCCACACTGCAGTATACATCCTAAATCGAGCATCAATTCATTCATTCATCGGCACAACCCCATATGAAATTATCAAAGGCCGTCTTCCTTCAGTAACACATCTACGGCGCTTTGGATGCAAGTATTTCATACACAACAATGGAAAAGACAATCTCGGTAAGTTTGCTTCTAAGAGTGATGAAGGTATCTTCCTTGGCTACTCATCACAAAGTCGAGCTTACAGAGTACTCAATAAATGTACATCTTG